>BQKN01061478.1:117657-176276 GCA_022839385.1 Asparagus kiusianus | reverse complement strand
TTGATCGGACTTACTGCTTTCCTTTTTTTTGCCCTTTTATATTTGGCGCAAATCTTATTCTGAAATTCTTAGAGAGAATTCATATCCTAACCAGGAGAGCAAGAAAAATTCTGTAGGACAATTAAAAGACCAACACCGTTTTATGGATCACAATGTTGGGCAATTAAGAAATGACATGCGCAGAGACATGATTATAGCAGAAATGAAAATGGTAAATGCATGTGTGGATATACAGTAAGAGATGAGATAAGAAATGAGTGCATTGATAAAAAGTTAAGAGATTGCTTGAATTGAGGATAAGACACGAGTAAATCAACTGAGATGGTTTGACCTTGTACAATGGAATCCATTAAATGCACTAGTAAGAAAAATTGGTACTGCTATAATTAATTGAGAAAGGACAAGCGGTAGGCCTAAGAGAACTTGATTTTAACCAATTAAGAAAGATATAATAATGGTTAACTTAGCGGAGGAGATAACCTTAACAAAACTGAATAAAAGAATGATTCTTGTAAATAGTAGGTTCAAAATTTTGTTATTCTCCTTGTTTTTCACTGGTTCTCCTTGTTATTCTAATCACTTACGTATTAGATCATCTGCAATTTCCTTGAGGTGTCTTTTAATTTACGCATTATCTTGTTTGTGATGCATTATATAGTAACCTTATCAGATGTATAATAAGCTGTATCTGTAAAGCAACGTGAGCATATGATCCTCGAGTAAAGGTATTGATGCTGCTTACTGTTGTATTTAGCTTTTGAATTATTAAAATTCTTTTTGAATAGAAATTTGTATTAACTCTTCCTTTATTATTCATCATTATGTCACTTGAGCAATCTTTCTTCGCAAGATGTTGTATTATTCGTGCAAGTATTTAACATATTCCCCCCTTTTTAGGCATACAGCATCTCTTGCCACCTATGTGAGGAATGCTATAGTGAGCTTGAAGCATGAGAATGGATCAGATCTCTGCACACTTTATGGAAGCAACATGACCAAGGTTTAGATATGTATATGTAGTTAATAGACAATTGATTCCTTAGTGTCTCTTTATTCGTGTTATTACTTTGCGAAGTTGCTGTTGGTTACTGAATATGTGAAGTATGTATGCGGTTAGTTTAGCATTTTGATTTCCGTTTTGTGAGATAGAAATGGATAGCTTTTGGGGATTCTGCTTTGAAACGTTAATGTTATATTTCCTATATCAAATTGGTCTTTGGGATTCAATTTAATGCATCTTGACAAGAGTGAATGTGAGATATTGCATTTGATATTCTAGTCTTGCTGTTACTTTTGCAGAATTTACATGTTTATAGTGACTAATTTTGCATTGTCGACACCGCACTTGTAACATAATGCATACATATGCAATTTTACAGTGTGTAAAATATATCTGCATCAGGCTTCTCTATTTTATTCATTATACTCATTGTTTCTACATAAATTTTCTTTTTTGTTTCTTTCCAAGGTGTTACCTCCTGATCTGGGTCCTACAATTGCATTCAATTTGAAAAGGGATGATGGGTCATGGTTTGGATATCGTGAAGTGGAAAAATTAGCTTCTTTATCTGGGATCCAGTTGCGGGTAAGTTTTTACAAATGCCAGTCATTAAGTGTAGTAACTTTTTCTCAAATAACTATGTTTTGCAACTTGTTCTTTCTCTTCACACAGACATGCATAGACATCTGTGGCACGATAAAAGGGAGATTTGAAAATTTCTAAAAGCTTATCAAATTAAGCCATAGGCATAGTCAACAAATAAATGTCTTCAATTGTGCCATATTTTTGTCTGTGGATAGACAAACTCTCGTGTACACGTGTAATGTATATATGTAACTGCGTGTGTACAAAATGCAAGATGTAGTAGGTGACCTGGAGATATACATGTCAGTTCATATGAAACGGGACAATACTGCATTCAACCTACAATATGACAGCTACTATACATATGATAGCATTTTGTGTCTCAGGTGATAAGACTTTCTATATAGCCTAAATCATGCAATATGTTTTTGCATAAACATGTTTATGTGCCCACATCTCTACTGCAGAAATATTTGAATCTTTTTAAAATACGAAAGACCTATGCTAGACCTGGAGGAGTTACATTTGATAAGTATCAAAAATATCTTTCACGCTGAATTTCTGCTCAAGCTTAATGATAATGATACATTGTTAGCATGGTCACCTTTTGACATGGTTTCCACTTGATGGCTTTATTGTAGACAGGCTGCTTCTGCAATCCTGGTGCATGTGCTAAAAATCTTGGTTTGTCTCATTCTGAACTTCTTTCCAATATTGAGGTACATCACATCCTTGCATATTGTTTTTATTGGTTTGCTAATTGCACTTTTTTAATGGATCATTAAAACAGTCTCAAAGTTTTCGTTCTATTACAAATTTAATGGTTTCATTTATTCCTTTTAGCCCTTCATTTTGTGTTCATTTAACTCTCATTTCAGTCTTTAGATGAATTCATTATAACAGTTGGCAAATTTGACACATACGTCCTGGTAGGATTTCATTTGTTTTGCAATTAACCCTTTATCCAAATGAACCTTTATCCCTAAAAGGTTGTAAGTGATGCTGACACCAGTCTCCATTTTATCATTGCTTACTGAAACCTTGGCTGCATCTTTTCTTCCTATTGACTGTTAATCTGTTATTGAGTGGTATGAGGAGAGACTCCTTATTGACAGTTGGCAAATTTGACACATACGTCCTGATAGGATTTCATTTGCTTTGCAGTTAACTCTTTATCCAAATGAACCTTTATCCCTAAAAAGTTGTAAGTGATGCTGATACCAGTGTTTATTTTATCATTGCTTACTGAAACCTTGGCTGCATCTTTTCTTCATATTGACTGTTAATCTGTTATTGAGTGGTACGAGGAGAGACTTCTTATTCCATTCTATTCTAATAAATGCACCTTTAGCGTTCATTTAAATACCGAGCAACATGACCGCAAATTTGAAGCATTACGGAAACCGTAACTAAGTAATTTAATTTCAGTTATGCTACTTGCCTGCAAACTCAATAGATGATGAACATGCAATGCATACACTAGTACAGTAGAACTTAAATGTAACACTGATATTTGTATTCATGGAAGGCTGGCCATGTTTGCTGGGATGATAACGACATATTGAATGGGAAACCAACAGGTGCTGTTAGGGTATCATTCGGTTATATGTCAACATTTGAGGATGCAGAGGTAAAATGCCACCTATTTGCTTTTCAACTGCTTTAATTCCTATTGGGGCATCGATAAATTCTTATTTTGCGTGCAAGTTGTAATATTATAGGTCATTTTGCAAAATTATTGTTCCTACCTTCCAATGATATATGTACAGCAAAGAAGAAGAAGCTTTTCTCTCTCTGTGGAAATTTGGAATCTGTCCCGAGATATGTCTACGTGATTTTTCCAATCTGATTTATTTGCAAAGGCACTTAAGCCCTTTTAGCATCTGATTAGTGTTTATGCTCTAACTCTTGCATAGATGCAACAAATTTAAGCTATTTGTACTTGAAATGTAGGTCTTCACAATTAAGCTTCTCAAGATCACGTTAAGCTTTTTTAGGATCACAACTTGAAATGTAATCTTCACAAGTCAGGTTCTCAAATTCGATAAGTTTTTGCCTATATTTAAGAATTGTTTGACCAATGGATCGCCAGGTGCCGTTGAGCTTGGCTCAATGATAAAGCAAGGGATTGGGTAATTGGGGGTACTAGGTTAAAGATCGGGATGCAGCCTCCATTCAAAGAAGAATAATGATGAATGAAAATAAATCAGCAGGAGGTCAATTAATTTGCATCACAACTTTCTACAATCACAATTAAAGCTGCAACAACATTGGCACATGATTAGAGTTTGCTAACAAAAAGGTTAAAGGTGTAAAAAAGATGCACGTAAATACAAATTACAGAGACGCAACCCCAGCAGTTATTAGTATCAAAGGCATAGAATAAGCCCTTTACTTATAATATGGTCTTATTCTATGCCTTTGCTACTAGCTACTGCTGGAGTTGGCTCTATATGTTATTTGTACCTGTGGGCATATCTGTTTTACATCTTGAACTTTTTGTTAACAAACATGTAAGTAATCATGCGTCAACATTGTTGTAGCTTGATGTGATTCTGGTTTTTTTTATTGCTTTAGATTTAAAACTATCGGCAAGTTTGAGATATTGCATTAAGACTATTTTCTGCCATCCCTGACATCTCTGCTTCTCAAACATCAAAAACTAACATTGTCTACTAGAGGACTTTCAGCCTATTCTATGTGGCCCATTCTATCTCTTTACAATATCCTAAGGGAATTTGTTTCCTACGCAGCTGTATGCTTATAGTGTGACTAAATTCTTCTGTGCTATTATCCTTGATGCCCAGATTGCAAAGGAAGTATGATGTTCTCTGAACAAAGAGTATGGTGTTGATTCACCGCCTTGTTTCAATTTGTTTCTTTAGGAGGTCTGGACCTCTCTAAAAATACTCTGCTGTCCATAGATTATTTTTCTTTTTGGAATAATCAGGTCGAGAACTCCCATCCTTGCCTCTACATAGGGGAGGGATTTCCACTTGAAGGTTAAACATGAAGCTACGTTATCATACTCAAGTGCCTTTAGCAACTCTGCTTTGACCTCTCATTAACCTGATGGAACTACTGTACATTGAAGTGAACCCATGGAAATTTGGGCAACGATCTTAAACAAATGTTAAGTGAGTTGGAGCTACTAAGGAAGCTTTATAAATGTAGTTAGAAATTCATCATGTGCAACGTACAGAAGTTGTTTCTTTTGGGTCACCCGAAATACCTAGCAGAGACAACGCTAATTATCCAACTTTAAATGGCAGTTCTGCATTTGTATTTTTTAAGGGCTTTTATCTAGAGGAACTGGTATCATCTGTTACCTCCTTGTTAGCATTTAATGTATATCATCATGCATTTGGTACATGAATAAGAAGTTAGATAGTAGAGCTTCAAATTTAGCATCTAAGTTGTAGTATCTAACCACTTTGAAAACTTAGTTCGGTAGTTCAATGCTGGGTCCTCCTATTGTATGGTTCTAAATATGAAGATGTGGCAGCATTCGCCATTCTTTCTCTGTACAAGTGCTGCAATTTTATTTCTATTATTCCTCTAAACTTCCTGAATAGTTATTCATTTTGATGGGTTTTTAGGAAGTTTAAATTAATTTTCATTTTGCAGAAATTTCTGAAGTTTGTAGTATCTTCTTTCGTAGCAAAGCCAAATTTATCCAGAGATGCATATCCATTTGAAACACAATCATTGACTGGTAAATTTTCTTTTCACTTTGGATTTCCCTTAACATTTTGAGTATGCATTTCTGTGTTACCATTGTTAATTCTTATTTCTTACAGTGAAAGCGAACGTATCATGAGCAGTGAGCTGATTACCTTATAGGAATTATTAAAATTACTCCAAAATCATCATAATTGTTACTTACCCTGCAATTGTCGTCGACCCTCAAGTTTATCCTCTGTTATAACTGTTAGGAAATGTTTTTGGGATCTTACCTTATATATCGTTAAAAAAAATTAACTATTTTTGCATATTACTGAAATATTCTTAATTAACCTTATTAATCTAAAGAACAACATCCTACGTCCTCTGTTGTGGGAGTGGGTCTTTGACTCTTTACTGTCCGCCTATTTCCTTGCTTGTCTTTCATGTTTGGACTGTGGCGTTCAACCACAAGAATATTGGTGGTTAAGATGTTGGCTGCAGAGGGCATTCACCAGGATCTTGTGGTTCATCATGCTGGACATTGCAAGTCTTGTTAGCCACAGGGGGTTATCTATTTTATATGACTGCAGATTATTTTTAGAGGCCATGTGTTCCGTATGATTGCTTCTGTTGAGCTCTTTGCATACTTATTGTTGGGAATCTTTTGCTAAATTCTTACTAATGACGTTCATATAGGATGGAGGGGAAGTTTTATAGACATGACATGAATCCAACATTTAGGATTGGTATTACTCTCTAATAGGTCCAGATTTTCCTTGGAAGTATCAGCATAGCCCACATTATAGTTCGTGTGGGGACTGAAATTTGATGTGAGGCAACGTTCTCTGGGGGATAGTGCTAGAGGAAAGTCCAAAATGTGGTAGCAAAGAGGCCTAGGGTTCGCAAATCTTGATATGAAGTCATTTGTGTTGGGATGTGACCATGGTCTGGTTTGCCCATGATGGTGGGAATCCTGCTGTTGTGTACATGATTAGCCCTGGATGGTAGTGCCTAAGGATGCTAGTGAGGCCTAGTGCCAAATGAATGGTCTATCCAGTATATTTGTACTTGAAATGGAGATAGTTGAGATATTTGTCTGACTATAATTCCTGGTCGGGAAGGAAAAGTAAGAGTAATGGATTTCAGCTGGCCTGATACATGCTAGCGATGGGTTTCAGCAGGCCTGATACATGCCTACTTAATGCTTCTTGGGTCAAGAGTGGTTACTGGCATACTTGGGGTGTATGATATTCCTGTAGGGTGCAAGTTCATAGGAAAAGTGGTGTCATTCTATAAGGTTTGAAGAAGCCCTTGGTTCAGACTTTGTTATTAATAATGTTCCATTTCGAGCAATTATTTAACCAGGAAAGCTTTTCAATGTTGACCGAAGGTCTACTTGATAGGTACCTGCAAGTGTTAAAGTTGATATACATCATTAGGCTGCTGTGGATTAGCTTAAGCTTTTGCATAGTGTTCATACAGTTTGTGTAGCCAGTGCCTAGCTAGACTATTTCTATAATACATTTCTAGGTTCCATTTGGTTTGATGAATATCATCTTCTCATTTCAGCAACCCAAATGTCACGAAGATATTATATTGTGGAGTTGATTATATGTTAAGTTTGTCATTTCAGAGTGACGTGCTGATAAATTTCTCAAACTTCTATACTTATTTAGATATTTTCTGTCTCTTTTTATATCCAGCGATCAGACATCTTAAGGCGACTGTCTCTTTTTATATCCAGCGACCAGACATCTTAAGGCAAACAAAAATTGGGTCTTATATTGTCAGATTATGGACATTAGTTGGGCCTAATTGATTATATACGAAAGCAATGATCAGAAGAGAGTAGTGTAGATTTTCTAAAGAGTGCTTCTAGAAACTTGTAATCTAATGATCCGGCAGTCAAGAAGTACCAAAGAAAGGTTGTAGGTAAGTTTTGGTTGTGGTATGAGGATACCGGGTGCTCTTATTTACTATAGTAGTCCGGCTCTGTTAAGTATATATTTCTGTATTGCTAGTATTTAGTTCTAAATAAAGCAGTCTTTTAGAAGTAAATAAAGTATCTTGACTTGTGATTTTTGAGAAATGCGGACTTTTCAGGGAGACAGTTTGTTGGGGGAGTACATCTGAAATCCATCACAATCTATCCAGTAAAATCTTGTGCGGGATTCAGTGTGCAAAGCTGGCCCTTGAGTAATACAGGTACTTTCTTTCTTTCTGCTGTACATAATTTACTTATATACATATTAATTTCTCATTTCCTATCCTATTATACTCCCATACGCATTTCCCCCCGTCATTGTGGATTTAGGAAAATAGGAAAAAATAAGTTTTTTTAATATGTTTGACGCAATTTTCACAATCTATTTTTTAATAGGTTATAGTTGAGTTCTGCCTAAGTCATTAAAAGTGATTGAGGAATAAACTTCTCATTGTACTTATTTTAAAACATCTATCCTGTTATCTTTTATATGAAATGCTAGTTATATCCAGAACAATGTGTGGTTAATATTAAGGTTCTGATGACAGTAACTACTGTTGTAAAGTGCTATAGCGGAATATAGATGGAGAAACCAACAATTTCATTTATGTCCAATGCTATAAAATTTGTGATGTACCTTTTGTAATGTAGTGGTCCTTGACCAGTATGAAATGGATTTGGAAGACTGAGGAAGTTAGAGTGTGGTTTGAATTTGTAAGTCTTTGAAGTAATTATGTATGCATGAATATTCAGATGCAGACCAGCTCTTTGAAATTTTTTTGGTATATTGATTATTTCTACTATTTGATAATCTGTTGATTCTGATTCTTATACTATTTTGATACTCTGATAACTTCAAAAATGAAACCAAGTGTCATCCCTATATAAATTTTCCTAACACGATCAATATTTTCATGTTTATCTTAGTTCAATTATTATGCTTCTATTGTCAGATTAAAATTTTCGAGTTGAACTATGCTGCTGTCAGGAGCTTAAAAAATGTGGACACTATTATTGCTAACCTAAGTTTAAAATTTGAACTTTAGAATTGCGACTCCACACCATTAGATATGATCTACAACACATCAACTATCTAGAAATAGAATTTTGAGGGCTTTCAACATATTTTACTGATGTATTATATGTTGTCAGAATCAACATTTGAGAATTTTTGTGAAGTTTATTATTTTTAACCTGTGTTACATGATTAAAAAGACATCAAAATCATTGCAATTTTTGTATCTTGCTGATTTATGTGTATTACACCACATCTGCTTGGATTTCTATTTTGGAAATCAGAATTTCAGATTTACATTGGATTGATAGTATGCACTCATTGGGTACTATTATAGTAGCCTAGCTCAACTTGAAATCTTCGGATGTCAAGGTTCTCTTCACAAACCTACTTGTAACATGAACTATTTGTGTTTGCTTCTTTCCTACGTATAATTAATTAATACCCAAAACGTCACTTAAATCACAAAAATTATATTCAGCTTGAAAGGTGTTTGCAATTGTAGTAACATTATTGTTTTGTAACTATGCTTAAACAGGCCTTCTGTATGATCGTGAATGGCTACTTAAAGGACCAAATGGTGAGATTTTGACCCAGAAAAAGGTTAGTCTTATTTTTCTTTATGTATCTTAAGCTTTTCATAAGCTTCTGTTAGTACATCTAAATGCCAAGTTTTAGTGTGGGACACGGTTTCAGTGTAAAAACTGTGTATTCCATCAATTGAAATTAGCCTTATTTTCTTTACATACCAAATCTAGAAAAGAAATAAGAAAAAATATATATAAAACTTTACTATGAAAATATGGTTATCATGAATATTTTAGCGAAAATGGCAAGTCGTGATTTTCCATCCTCAAGCTTCCAGACCAACACTCTGATGATAGTTCTTAAGGCTTTTCATCCAAAGAAAAGCAGGTAAACCTCTGGTTTCCCTTTGTTGACATATTAGAATAGTTAGAGGGGTTATTTGTAAGATGTATTTATAGGGGGCCTATATAAGCCCTTCTTATTTCATTAATATAATTAGGGTTTCAATTCTACATGGTATCAGAGCCAAACCCTAGCCGCCACCCCTCCTAGCCGCCGCCCCCTCCTTATCCAGCCCCTTGCCGCCGTCCATCCCCCCCTAGCCGCCCGTCGTTTCCCCTGTTTTGCAGCAAATCCCGACCTCCTAAAACCCCCCCTCTGTTTTTTTCCAATTCGAAATCCCCCCCTTTTCTCTGTTTTTCCAAGCCGAAACCCCCCAGCCCATCCGACCTCCTCAAACCCCGGTGAACCACCCCCGACGAACCCCGACGAACCCTGACAATCCCCTCCTCAGACCCTGACAAACCCCCCTCTCTGTTTCCGGGCCGAAACCCCCCCTTTTTTTCTTCCTTCGACAAACACCCCCCCTCTCTGTTTTCCGAATCCTCCCCCCCTTTTGTGCCACCGTGTCGAACCTAGAGTTTGACATGGATTCCCTCGACTCAGTCCTCGAACTGATGACAGGAAGAGTATATATCTCATAGCGATGAGATATATAACTGTTTTTGGTTCTTGTTTCCTCGGAGAAACGAGAATTTGTTTGAGATCCTCCTCTTGTTGTGCAGCAGAGGTGTTGCCGAAATTTTCACTGCACACAACAAGGGTCGGAAGAGAAGATGAACAGGTGGTGGGTCTGAAGCCTATTCGATGGAGGAGACCATCAAGAAGTTGAACCCCGCGGAGGTGTCAACTTTGATGAAACTAATGAAGTTGTCGGCTGGTGAGAGCGCGACAAAACCATCGAAGAAGTTGGAGCTTCCGATCATCGATCTGAAGCTTGATGGACCGAGTACTTACCTGAGTTGGTCGCGACGGGTGAGATACACCCTTGCAGGGAGGAATCTGGAGGGTTATCTGACAGGAGAGGTGACAGAGCCGGAGGACTCGGAGGGAAGAAATGAGTGGAAGGCCACTCATATGTTGGTATACATCTGGCTTCTCAACTCGTTGGTCCAGTCAATCGCCGACACGGTGGATGGCATTGAGAAGGTGAAGGACGTCTGGGAAAAGTTGAGGAGGACCTATGATGGAGTGGGGAATAACCTGAGGGTGTTCCAGATTAAGGGTGAGATCGACGCCACAGTCCAGGGAGATAGGACTGTACAGGAGTATGTCACAGAACTGGAACGGCTGTGGTTAGATTATGATCACTTCTCACCTCGGGCGAGCTGCAAGGACCCGTGATGTAAAGAACGGGAGGCCTTTCTACAGGAGAGGACTATAGTGTTTCTTAAAGGATTGACATCAGAGTTCGCTCAGCGAATCGTATTACTGCTAGCTCAGCCAAAGATTCCCACGCTTGAGGAGGCTGTCTCTGCTATGATCCAGGAGGAGACTCGCATTCGGCTGCAGGCGGGGACATGTGGACTTCCTGTGGTGAAGTCAGCACTGGCAGCCTCTAGCAACACTGGATCTAGGGGAGAGACTCGACAGTGCTACAACTACGGTGTGGTGGGTCATCTAAGGCATGCTTGCACCAAGCCACCCAAGGAAGGAGATTCGGGTGGACGTGGACAGTTCGGAGGTCGTGGTCGTGGCCGTGGCCGTCGACGAGGTGGAAGAGGAGCAGTGAATCGGACGAATCCGACGGTAGCAGAGGAAGAAGAAGCTGAGGTGGTCTTTACAGAGGAGGATCGTGCTCTCCTGACGATACTCTGGAGAAAACAGCAAGTAGCAGGGGATGGAGACTTAAGGAGTGGGACTGAGGAGGCATCCACTTCGTTCTTCGCCAGAGACAACACTTACCTATGCTCATCCGACCAAAGGTACTGATGACATACATGCTCTTGCTTCTATGTCTCCCGACAGATCATCAGAGTGGATAGTCGACTCCGGTGCGTCTCGTTATGTGACAAGTAATGCTAGTGAGTTCTCATCATATACTCACTTAGCATCGCCTGATTGTATTCAAACAGCTGATGGTACATTTCAGCCGGTGGTTGGTAAGAGTACAGTTGATTGTATTGGTTCTGTAACTTTGTCCAATGTTTTGCATGCTCCTTCCTTTCCAGTCAATCTTTTGTCCATTAGTTCTATCATCCTCCAACTAAAATGTATTGTTTCTTTTGATATTCCCAAGGTGATTTTCCAGGAGAAGGGGATAGGACGAAGACTTGGGACTGGCACATGGCGTAATGGACTGTGGTATCTGGATTGTGAAGGGCTAGATTCAGCTTTGGTGTCAATGGTAGAGAGAGAGCAGGAGTAGGATCTGAGATGAGTGCTGAGAGTGTGTTGATGCTTCATCATCAACGCTTGGGACATACTTCTTTCGGTGTTTTAAGTAGATTGTATCCATCTTTATTTGAGAAAGTAAATAAAGAGAAACTTGTGTGTGATGCATGTAAGTTGGGAAAGCTTACTAGAAACTCTTATGTTAGTTCTGATCATAGGAGTTCTCATGCATTTGATATGATACATTCAGATGTGTGGGGGCCTTGTTCTACAAGTTTTATGAATGAATACAAGTATTTTGTTACCTTCATTGATTGCTTCTCTCGCGTTACTTGGTTATACCCGATGAAGAATAAGAGTGAAGTGTTTGGCTGCTTTCAAAACTTTCATAGGTATGTTCAGACTCAATATGGAGCAGTGGTGAAGATATTGAGATCTGATAATGGGACAAAGTACACCAACAGAGTGTTTGGAGAATACTTATCATCTCAGGGAATGCAACACCAGACTACATGTCTATACACACCAGCTCAGAATGGGATAGCGAAAAGGAAGAACAGACATCTTTTAGAGGTTGCTAGAAGTATGATGATCTCCATGAATGTTCCAGAAATATTATGGGGGTAAGCAGTGTTGACTGCAGCGGCACTGATCAACAGAATGCCCTCGAGAGTACTGGATTGGAAGTCTCCGTGTGAGACATTGAAAGGAGATAATGGTGGAATTCTTCCACTGAAGGTATTTGGCTGTGTGTGCTTTGTGAAGGATAACAGACCATCCGTCGGGAAGCTTGTCCTAGAGCGGTGAAGTGCATTTTTGTGAGATATTCTGCTACTCAAAAGGGATATGTTTGCTGGAGCCCGGTGGAGAAAAGATTGTTCGTGAGCATGGATGTGTACTTTCGTGAATTTAAGCCATATTACACACAGAAGGTACCCTCATCCGTTGGTGACTCGCCCAATACTGAAAGTATGAGGCGAGAAGGGGAAAATGGTGAGAGGCAGATGAATAATGTAGAGAATAATGTGGAGAAATCGATTTCTCTAACGATTCCTTGGGAAGGAGAATTGGTTGAGGAGGAGCAGGAGAATAAAAAAGAAGAGGATAAGGAGACAAGAGATGTTAGGCCCACGGTTCAGAGGGAGCTACTTACCTATAGTAGGAAGGGGAAGCAAATTGCGGAAACAGTACCTACAGTGCCACTAGTGCTAGGTCCCTTATCAACGCCTGTCCCGACTCCTGAGACACCTACACCACCATCAGATTCCTCCCAAGGTAATATCATTCCTCTCCTCACTCCTCCCACACCAATGTCAGTACGGAGGACTACTCGCAGCAATGCAGGACATCCTCCCGATAGATATGATTGGGATCTTGCCCAGTTTGTATCATATTCTAATATCCATCCTACACATGAAGCATTCATTGTATCATTGGACTCTGTTACTGTACCTAACAATTGGCAGGTTGCTAAGAAGGACTCAAAGTGGAAAGCAGCTATGCATGAGAAGAACCGTACTTGGGAGCTAGTAAAATTATCAGAAGGGAAGAGAGCAGTTGGGTGTAAGTGGGTCTTCACTGTGAAGCAGAATCCATATGGACAAGTTGAGCGCTACAAGGCTCGTTTGGTGGCAAAAGGGTATAGTCAAAACATATGGTATCGATTATGATGAGACTTTTGCACCGGTGACGAAGATGAGCACTGTTCGGACCTTAATCTCTCTGGCAGTAAATGGTGGATGGAAGCTACACCAACTAGATGTGAAGAATGCATTTCTTCATGAAGATCTAGTGGGGGAAGTATACATGGAGATACCACCAGGATTCGGTACAGATCAGACAGTGGGAAAGGTCTGCAGATTAAAGAAGTCTCTTTATGGGCTGAAGCAGTCTCCTCGTGCTTGGTTTGATAGATTCAGGAGGGCTATGATTGGTATGGGGTACCAGCAGATCAATGCCGATCATACCGTGTTCTTTCGACGAAGTAGCGGTCACATTACCATGTTGGCGGTATATGTGGATGATATGATTATTACAGGGGATGATGAGAAGGAGATTGCTCAACTCAAAGTGAGACTGGGTAAGAAATTCGAGGTGAAAGATCTTGGTTTGCTTCGATACTTTCTTGGAATAGAGATAGCTCGAGGAGCGGAGGGGATCGTCCTATCCTAGAGAAAGTATGCACTGGATCTTTTCAAAGAGACAGGAATGTTAGGATGCAAACCTGCAACTACACCGATCGACCAAAGGTTCAAGCTGGGTGCTGAAGCTAGAAAACCAGTTGATCGTGACAGATACCAAAGGCTGGTGGGCAGGTTGATCTATCTGAGTCACACACGTCCTGATATTTTTTTTGCAGTGAGCGTGGTGAGTCGTTACATGCACGATCCAAGGAAGGGTCATATGGACGCAGTATACCGGATTCAGAGGTATTTGAAGAGTGCCCTCGGAAAAGGCTGATATTCAGAAAAAATAAACATATGAGTATTGAGGGTTACTGTGACTCGGATTGGGCTAGCTGTGCTGATGACAGGAGGTCTACCTCAGGATACTGCATCTTCATAGGAGGCAACTTGGTCTCGTGAAAGAGCAAGAAGCAGTCAGGGGTGGCGAGATCAACAGCTGAAGCAGAGTATAGAGCCATGGCCTTGGGAGTTGCAGAGTTGTTGTGGTTGAAGAGTATGCTAGTGGAACTGAAGCTGGATCAATGAGCAAAGATGAAGCTGTAGTGTGATAACAAGTCAGCCATCAGTATCGCTAATAACCCAGTGCAACATGATAGAACCAAACACATCGAGATCGATAGGTTCTTCATCAAAGAGAAGTTGGACAGTGGATTACTGGAGTTAAGTCATGTTTTAACCAAGGTTTTAAATGTCGCCCGACATGTCCGACATGTCGGCCGACATATCGGTTTAAGGGCTTGACCGACACGATATGAACGTTTTCAACTCGTATATCGGTTTTTAGGGCCAAATCGAAAATATCAGGATCATATCAGGCATATCGACCTATTTTTTAGCTTTGAAAAATCGACCGATATGGTATTTTTTTTAAGATCTGTTTTTTGTTATCGGGTTTGGGTTTAGTGATAAATACTCAAACTTGTTTGACCCGTTCTCATGTTTAAGGGTTTCTTATGAACCCGATAGAAAGAATTTATAAATCTAAATCCATATATTATTTACTTTTTTATATGTCTAGTCTATAGAATTTATAAAGTATGTTTATATTGAATTTATGAATGCTTAGATTACATTTAAGACATGATATTATACATATGCGCACTACCCGATATGGCAATCCGATATTTAGTCAATGTCCCCCGATATATCCCCGATTTCCGCTATCCGACATGGATTTCAGCCATCCGACATTAACCCGACATCCGACATTTAAAACCTTGGTTTTAACTAAAGATCAGGCAGCAGATTGTCTGACTAAGGGACTTAGCTCAGTAGATATGGTTAGAGGATGTGACAAGATGGGCTTAGTGGATATCTTTCGCCCATCTTGAGGAGGAGTGTTGACATATTAGAATAGTTGAGGGGTTATTTGTAAGATGTATTTGTAGGGGGCCTATATAAGCCCTTCTTATTTCATTAATATAATTAGGGTTTCAATTCTACACCCTTCCTAAACAAAATCCAAAGAATTTTGATCGCAACAATCCAAACAAGCCTTTATATGCGGTTTTGTTGGTATCCTAGCAGATCTTAATACTTTGTATATACTTTCATAAGCTGCCTGAAATGGCTACCAGAATAGCCATAAATTTTATGACATCTGCAAAGAGTTGTGCAAGTTTTGATTTCTTTAGCCTTAGTTTTGGGGGTGCATAAAATATCCATGTTCGATGAAATATACGTATCCATATCTTTTAGGATGCAGATATGGTCACTAAAATCTATATTTAATAGGATATGACTACATATATGGATATGTAGTGAAATATTTGGATCCATATCTGAATTATTCGAATATATGTAGGTCATACAGCTCTAATAGTTCTAACCCTTAGATTAATGAATTTTAGGTAAAGTTTGATGATCAAAGGACTTAATCTTAGCTTTTTAGATATAGTGAACATATTAATGAGCTCTCTTGCATAGCATGCACTGTATTTTTTTTATATTATTTGATTTCTCATATCCGTTTTGTATCCGCATGTATATCTGCTTAAATTTCTGCATGTATATCCTTGTCCGTATCCGATTTTAACAGATATGGATATGAAATATGAATTTTCATTACCAAGGCATATCCGTATGAACGGATCCATGTAAGTGGGTATGGTGGCAGATACCACCATAAAAGTTTTGATTTTCAATTAATAGGTATAGAAATTTATAATGGTGCCTTGTACAATTTATATAAGTGCCCCCATAATTTGGTAGCCCAAACAATTATGAAGAACTATTGTTGGAACTTAATTGTATTTTTTTAGCTTTTGTGATAAAAATGAAAAATATCATGTATTAATATGAAAATGATATTAAAAAATATTATGTGTTGAGATCTTTATGGCTATTGTATAAATAAAAATTTCAATTGGTAGAATATATTCTTATGTGTTATTAATTTATATGCATAATTGTAAATGTGCCCCCATAGGAAAAATTTTCTGGATCCATCACTGCATATTTGTATTCGTATCCTTATCTGTGATTGGTAAGCTGTTATGGATATGGCAACTGGTAAGTATCATATCCGAGTCGTATCTAAAGTATATGCACCCTTAGATCCACTAATCAAATACTTATTGGGCTAGTCCATCAATGTTTTGTACTGTTCATCATTATTTAGAAATCACGGAATTCTAATAGTTTAGGCATTATTACGTACCTTCTGGTTGTTTGATTAACCATTCTTTCTGCTCTTTTTGTACTCTTCTTGTTAAATAGCTATCTAGCTTTTGCTTCTAAACCGGGACATAATCGACGTTTTTTTTAAAATCCATGGCATGGACTGCAGGTTCCTGAAATGTGCCATATTCGTACATTTATTGATTTACAGAAGGAAAAGTTCTATCTGGAATCACCACGTTCCAAAACAAAACTGCAAATTTCTCTTCAGAAGAATTCTTTATGTAGGTTGAAGGAAGAAATGGATGTTTATGGTCAGAGGTATGTTTTTTCTTCTGCAAACTCTACCCACTATGATGATCTCATAGGCATTAGTATGGTAAAAGTGTTGTCAGCCTGAATTTGAAATTGAATACTTGTTGACAAATGGATTCTGGCGCATTCTCTTTCATCTACCTGTTCTTTTCCACGCTGATTGGACACTCATGCATATTTGCATATTTAGAGAGCATCTTCTTTCATACCAAAAATAACTACTGCGTCTTACCTTTATACTTAGAAAAATGTGAATATAATCATTGATTTAGACTTGAAGTATGCATTGTGACCCATTTAAAATTCAACATGTCATTGTAAACTGGGGAAACATAACTTAACCTTATGCATTTCATAAGATGTTTTGTCAATCAGATGTTCAAATGATGTATCAAAGGCGATTTTAATGGGCTAGAACCCATGATTTTAGTTTATTTTCGTTGTTTCGACCAAATGTGAAATGCTATTTCCATGGGCTATATAACTCACAATTTTGTCAATTTTCGTTTTTCAACCCATTCGAAAATAAATATGCTACTTCAAAATTCATGATCCATGGCCTTAGTCCATAATTTTTGTCTATTTTGTTCATTCGACCATTTAGCAACTAATTGTGCGACATTAATATTTGCGATTTTCATGGGCTTTGATCATCCATTGTCGCTCAATCGACTCACTAGTGATTAATTATGACCACTTGAAAATTTACGATTTCGGTGGGTTATAACTCCCAAATTTCACAATTTTTGTTCGTTTCGTTCCAATGTCAAGTAATTATATGTACTTAAAATTCATGATTTTGATGTGCTATAACCCACGATTTTATTCTTTCGACCCAATAGCAACTAAATTTTCTTTCATAAATAATCACGATCTTCATGGTTCTAACCCATGATTTTTTATCAATTTTTGTCCTTCGACCCAATGGAAAACAAATATGTAGTTCAAAATTCGTTGCTTTCATGAGCTATAGTCTATGTTGTTTGTCCATTTGGTTTGTTTCGACCACTTAGCAATTAATTGTGTGAACTCCAATAGTTGCAAATTTTTAGGGCTTTAACCTACTATTTTTGTCCATTATCATTCATTCATTAAGGCCCATAGGCAACAAATTATGACTTGAGAATTTTCGATATTGTGGGTTATAACTCACGATTTTGGCAAGTTTTCTTCGTTTCATCTGAATATCAAGTAATTATATGTACTTCAAAATATCGATTTTCTTGTGTTATAGCCCATGATTTTAGTCTATTTTTGTTAGTTTCAACCCAATGATAACTAGGTCTTTTTCATCAACATTCATGATCTCCATAGGCTTTAATCCATGATTTTTTGTCAATTTTCTTTGACCCAATGGAAAATAAATATGCGTACTTTAAAATTCAAGATTTTCATGAACTATAATTCATTATTTTGTCCATTATTTTTTGTTTTAGTCACTTAGTAATAAATAGTGTGAATTCCAATATTAATGATTTTCATGGTCTATGGTCAAAGCTTTTTGTCTATTATCGTTCATTAGACCCAATGACAATTAATTGGGACTACAAAATTCGCGAATCTGGTGGTTTATATCTCACAAATTTGGTAATTTTTGTTTCATTGTCTTAATGACAAATAATTATGTTAGTCTAAAATTCATGATTTTACTTTGTTTTTGTTACTTTCGGCCAAATAGCAATTATTTTTTTTTTCATCAGAAAGCATGATTTTCATGGGCTATATATAACCCACAATATTGACAATTTTCGTTTTTTAACCCAGTGGAAAATAAATATCCATACTTCAAAATTCTATATTTTCATGGTTTAAGTCCATAATTTTTGTCCATTTTGTTGTTTTGATTATTTAACAATTAATTTTGCGAACTTCAATAGTCACGGTTTTCATGGGTTATATAACCTATAAATTTTGTCCATTATCGTTCATTTGACTGAATGTTAATTAATTATGTCTAGTTCAAAATTCACAACTTTGGTAGGTTATTAACTCATTGATTTTTGATGTTTTTGTTCACTTTGTCTTAATGGTAAGTAATTATAGAGATCCAAATTCACATTTTCAAGGCTATGAGCCATGATTTTAGTTTATTTTTCGACCAGTTGCCAAAACATGCGATTTTCATGGGATCTAACCCACAATTTTGTCAATTTTTGTTCGACATTGAAAATTAATATGTACTTTAAAATTCATTATTTCCACAAGTTATAATCTATGATTTTTGCGTATTTCGTTCCTTTTGACCATTTAGCAATAACTATGTGAACTTCAATATTCACAATTTTAGTGGGCTATAAATTACGATTTTGATAATTTTTGTTTGTTTTATCTTAATAGGATCTAATTATTTGTGCTTCAAAATTTGGGGTTTCATGGGTTTTAATCTATGATTTTAATTTAGTTTTGTTAGTTTCGTTCAAATGGTAACTAAATTTTCTTTCATAAAACAATCACGATTTTCTTGGGCTATAACCTACAATTTTGTCAATTTTCGTTCTTCGACCCAATGGAAAATAAATATGCTACTTCAAATTCGTGATTTTCATGGTCTAATAGTTCATTATTTTTGTCCATTTTGTTCTTACAAACATTTAGCAATTAATTGTTAACTATCCATTATTGTTCATTCACCCAATGTCAATTAATTATGACTAGTTCCAAATTCGCAATTTTGGTAGGTTATATAACTCATGGTTTTTTCATTTTTCCGTTCATTTTGGCCTAATAACGAGTAATTATAAGTACTTCAAAATTCATGATTTTTCATGGTCTATAACACAAATTTGTCAATTTTCGTTCTTCAACCAATTGGTAAATAAATATGCTTTAAAATTTGTTATTTCATAGGCTATAGTCCATTTTGTTCGTTTTCAACCATTTATCAATTAATTGTGCAAACATAAGTATTCGTTATTTTAGTGGGCACCAACAATTTTTGTTCATTATTGTTCTTTTGACCCATTAGCAATTAGTTATGACTACTTGAAAATTTGCGATTTTAGTGGGTTATAACTCATGATTTTAGTCTATTTCAAGCAAATGGCAATTCAAATTTTGTTTCATTTACAATCATGATTATCATGGGCTATAACGTATAATTTTATCAATTTTTATCTTTGACCCAATCTAACATAAACATGTTAGAAATTCGTTATTTTCATAGGCTATAGTTCACAATTTTTGTTCATCTCATTCGTTTTGACCATTTAGCAATTATTTGTGTGATCTTCAATAGTCGAGATTTTCATGGGCTTTTACCAATGATTTTTGTCCAATGTCGACCCAATGACAATTAATTATGACTAGTTGAAAATTTATGATTCTGGTGAGTTATAGCTTATGATTTTGGCATTTTTTGTTTGTTTCGTCCCAATGTCAAGTAAATGCATATCGAAATTTGTGATCTTCATGTGTTATAACCCACTATCTTGGTCCATTTTTGTTAGTTCGCCCGAATGACAATTAAATTTTCTTTCATCAACAATTGTAATCTTCATGGGCTTTAACACATGATTTTTGTCAAATTTTATTTTTCCGCCCATTTGAAAAAATATATCTATAGTTCAAAATCTGTTACTTTCATAGGCTATAGTTCATGAGTTTTGTCCAATTTTTTCGTTTCAACCACTTAGCAATTAATTGTGCAGATTTCAATATTTGCGATTTCATGGGCTTTTAACTCCCGATTTTGTTCAATATATGTTCATTTGACCCAACGCCTACTTGAAAATTTACGTTTTTGGTGGCTTATAATTCATGATTTTGGCATTTTTTCTTTGTTTTGTCCTAATGTTTAATATGTTCATTTGACCCAATGCCTATTTTCGTTATTTTTGAGCTGGTGACAATTAAATTTTCTTTCATCAACACTCGCAATCTTCATGGCGTTACCCCACGATATTTTGTCAATTTTTGTTTTTCCACCAATAGAAAATAAATATGCGTGCTTCAAAATTCATGATTTTCATGAGGTATAGTCTATTTTTTTGTCCACTTTTTTGTTTCAATAACTTAACAATTGATTGTGCAAATTTTAATATTTACAATTTTCATGGGTTATGGTTAAAGATTTTTGTCCATTATTAATCATTTGAACCAATGTCAATTAGTTGACTACTTCAAAATTTGCGATTTTGCTAAGTTATAACTGATAGTTTTAGCAATTTTTGCTTTATTTTGTCCTAATGGCAAGAAGTTTGATTTAGTCTGATTAACGATTTTCATGGGCTATACCTACTGTTGTAGTTTATTTTCGTTAGTTTCAAGTTTCGACCAAATGACACTTAAATTTTCTTTAATCAAAAGTCACGATTTTTAGGGGCTATATCCCACAATGTTGTCAACTTTCGCTCTTCGATCCAATGGAAAATAATTGTCTATTTCAAATTTTGTTATCTTTATAAACTAGAGTCGACGTTTTTTTGTCCATTTTGTTCGTTTCGACCATTTAGCAATTAAGACTGGGATCTTCAATATTTGTGATTTTCGTGTGCTATAGCCACGATTTTTGTCTACTATTATTCATTCCACCCAATGTCAATAAGTTTTGACTAGTTTAAAATTCTCGTTGTTGGTGGGTTATAATTCATGATGTCGATAATTTTTGTTCATTTTGTTCTAATGACATATAATTGTGTACATACTTCAAAATTCTCGTCTTCACTTGATTTTAGTTTATTTACATTAGTTTCAACGAAATGACAATTTAACTTTCATAAAAGATCACGATTTTCGTGGGATATATGACCTACGATTTTGTTTTTGTTCTTTGATCAATTAGAGAATAAATATGCATACTTTAAACTTCGTTATTTTCATGGGTTATAGTCAATGATTTTTGTCTGTTTTGTTCGTTTCGACCATTTAGCAATTAATTGTGCGAACTTCAGTATTTGTGATTTTTTCGTGGGCTATAACCCGCGATTTTATCAATTATCGTTCATTCGACGACACAACATCAATTAATTATGATTATTCAAAAATTCGTGATTTTGGTAGCCACAATTTTGCCAATTTTTCTCAATATCAAGTAATTTTACGTACTTTAAAATTCATGATTTTTATTAGTTATAATCCATGATTTTAATCTATTTTCGTTAGTTTTGACCTACTAAGAATCGAGTTTTCTTTCATCAAGAATCACAATTTTCACGGGATTTAACCCAAAATTTATCAAATGTGAACCCAAGGAATTTATATGAGTATTTCATAACTCATGATTTCCAAGTGCTATAGTCCATTATTTTTGACCTTTTGTCCATTTGGACCATTTAGTAATAATTGTGCAAATGTCAATATTCGCTGTTGTCACGGACCTACGTTTTTCTTTTGTTTAGAATCAATCGAAAATAAGTTCTCTTTCTTCAAAAAAGCTATGATTTTCATGGTCTATAACCTACATTTTTTTGTCAATTTTCCTACGACCCAATGGAAAATAAATATTTGTAGTTCAAAATTCGTGATTTTCATGCGTTATAGTCCATGATTTTTGTTCATTTTACTAGTATCTACCATTTAGCAATTAATTGTCTGAACTTCAATCTTCGCGATTTTCATGGGCTATAACCCATGATTCTTTCCATTATCGTCCAATCGTTCCGAGGGCAATTAATTATGATTATTTCAAAATTCACGATATTGGTGGGTTATAACGCATAATTTTCACAACTTATTTGTTTCTATTGATGTTAATTATCGAACAGGGGGTTTATGTTAGAGTTATTAGAGTGATTAGGGTCCTCAAACTCCTTCAGATGTCTGGTTCTAGAGCCCACTGCTCTTTTCTGCACATGAAAAACTCGTGAGAGGGCGGAGTTGAGTTCTCCGGTTCTTCTTTCGACGATCAAATCAGTATTTTAATCTTAAGTGGGAAAATCAAGGACAAATTGTATAGGTAGTTGTTCAAAGTTGCAAAAAAGCAGAAACAGTTACTCCATGCATCGTAGTTCCCTCTTATAGCAGATCAGAGGGGTATGAAGATAACTTCGATTGAGTTTAGGAAGACTGCTGAGTCAGCAGATACTTTATAGGTGTCGGCCGTGGAAGAAAGTCATTTGGCTATTTAATGAGGGAATGATAGTAGGTTTTGGAGCTGACTGGGTCTGATGAGTCATAAAGACTATGGGGGCTAGAGTAATGATGATTTTGCCAAAGCAGTTAATGCGAGAGTAGTCGGCTAGAGAGGGGTTCGAGGTAACTGCCGTCTCTCTTTTTGTTTGATCAAGGGTCGAGAAGCATTGCTTTTTGACTCGACTACGAAAGTTGTCGGCTGTCACAGTAGGCTAAGTGCGGGTTGTTCATTGGGTCTATCGAGTGAGGTAACCGACAAATACCACCTTTTAAATTGGCTACGCAAGTTGTCGGCCATAGGGTCGGTCGCAGGAGTAGTTTGAGTCGTCTCAGCCTCAATTTGTCTGATTAGGCGAGGGGTGAGACACGTGTCGGCTTCTCTATGGAAATTAGCACTTGTTGATTTTCTAAGGGTGAGATATGTGTCAGCTTCTCTAGGGAAATTAGCACTTGTTGATTTTCTAGGCTATAACAGTTTCGTCTTGATGTCAAGTAATTATACATACTTTTAAAATTCACGATTTTTATGTGTTATAACTCACGTTCTTTTGTTGATTTAAAACAGGGTCATTTTACAGAAATCACTTTTCATTTTTAATTTATACTTATACCACCTTTAAAATGGGTTTTATTCCAATCATCCACCTCCCCGTCACAATTTTCACTAAAAATCCAAAAATCCCCTTAAAAAGTAACATTCAAGACACATGAATCACTTTGTTAGCATTTAGGTCTAGTTAGGATACAAGTCACATACTTTAAACATGTATTTTTGAGGTTATTTTGGTTTTTTAGTGAAGATTTAGATAGGAGGTGAGTGATTAGAACAAAAACTCACTTTAAAGGTAGCTTAGGTATAATTTGAAACTAAAAGGTGCTACCTGTAAAATGACCCTATTTTTAAGGTGATATCCAAAAAGAACCTTTTATTATCGTTAGTTTTTTCAATCAAATGGCAACTAAACTTCGTTTCATCAAAAATCGTAATTTTCATCGGCTATAACCTACAACTTTGTCAATTTTTGTTCTTCGACCCAATTGAAAATAAATGCGTAGTTCAAAATTTGTGAATTTTCATGGCTTTAACCTACTATTTTTTCCCAGTATCGTTCATTCGATCCAATGACAATTAATTATGGCATCTTGAAATTTTGCGATTTGCGTGGTTTTAACTCACAATATTGGCTTTTTTGTTTCGTCCCAATCTCAAGTAATTGTACATATTTTAAAATTCACGATTTTCATGTGTTATAACCAACGATTTGTCTATTTTCGTTAGTTTCGACCCAATGATTATTAAATTTTCTTTCATCAACAACCACAAGCTTCGTAGGCTTTAACCCACCATATTTTGTCAATTTTTATTTTTTTATCCAATGGAAAAATAAATTTGTTCTTCAAAATTCATGATTTTCATGAGCTATAGTTCATTCTTTTTGTCCATTTTTTTGTTTCGACCACTGCAATTAATAGTGTGAATTTTAATATTCGCGATTTTTATGGGCTATGGTCAACATTTTCTCCATTATTGTTCATTCGACCCAATGACAATTAATTGTGGCAATTTCAAAATTCGATATTTTTGTGGGTTATAATTTATGATTTTTTGCAATTTTGTTTCATTTTGTCCTTAGAGCAAGAAATTATATGTACTCTAAAATTCATGGTTTTCATGGGCTATAGACCAGTTTTAGTTTATTTTTGTTAGTTTCGATCAAATGACATTTAAATTTTCTTTAACAAAAAATCATGATTTTCATAGGCTATAACCGTCAATGTTGTCTGTTTCCATTTTTTCATTCTTCGATCCAATGGAAAATAAATAAGCGTACTTCCAAATTTGTTATTTTCATGAACTAGTCTATGATTTGTCCATTTTGTTCATTTCAACCATTTAGCAATTAATTTTGCGATCTTCAATGTTCACAATTTTCATAGACTATAACTCACGGTGTTTGTTCGTTTATTATTCATTCTACCCAATATTAATTATTTATGTTTAGTTCGAGATTAGCAATTTTGGTGGATTATGACTCATGATTTAGGCAAAGTTTGTTCGTTCTGTCCTAATGGCAAGTGTAGCTATTTAAAATTTTCCATTTTTAAGGGCTAAAAGCTATGATTTTAGTTAATTTTCATTAGTTTCGACCAAATGACACTTAAATTTTCTTTCATTAAAAATTGCGATTTTCATGGGCTATAATCTACAGTTTTGTTAATTTTCGTTCTTCGACCAATTTGAAAATAAATGTGTTCTTTCAAACATGTTATTTTTCATGGGTTGTACTCCATGATTTTTGTCCATTTTGTTTGTTTCGACTATTTAGCAATTAATTATGCGAACTTTAATATTTACGATTTTCACGGGCTATAGCCCACGATTTTTGTCCATTATCGTTCATTCGACCCAACGACAATTAATTATAATTATGCTAAAATTGGTGTGTATAAGCCATAACTTTTGCTATTTTTTCCCAATTTCGTACGTATGTACTTCAAAATTTGTAATTTCCATTGTCTATAATTCATGATTTTTGTCTATTTTCTTTACTTTTGGCCTAATGAAAATTGAATTTTCTTCCATTAAGAATCACAATTTCCCTGAGCTTTAACCCACGTTTTTTTGTCAAATTTCAACCCAATGGTAAATAAATACGAGCACTTCAAAATTTTATGATTTTCCGAGGTTATAGCTCATTGTTTTCACTAGTTTTTATTTTGATTATCTAGTAATTAATTGTGTGAATATCAATATTCACAATTTTCATGGGCTGTAACTTACGATTTTGGTCAATTTTCGTTCATTTCAATCCAATGACAAAAAATATTTCTTCAAAAATCGCAATTTTCATGGTTTATAACCCTCATATTTTTATTAATTTTTCTTCTTTGACCCAATGGAAATAAATATGTGTACTTTAAGATTCGTGATTTTCATGCGCTAGCCCCTTATTTTTGTCCATTTGTTAGTTTCCACCATTTACAAATTAATAGTGTGAACTTCAATATTCGCTATTTTCTTGGACCACCCTCAAAATTTGTCCCTTATCTTTCAATCGATCCAAAGGAAAATAATTATGACTAGTTCAAAATTCTCAATTTTAGAATTTATGACATGATTTTCATAATTTTTTGTTTGTTTAGTCCTAATGGGAAGTAATTATATGTACTCTAAAATTCTCGATTTTCATGGGCTTTATATCTCACATTTTTAGTTTATTTTCGTTAGTTTTGACAAAATGACAATTGAATTTTGTTTAATAAAAAATCACGATTTTCATGGGCTATAACCCCACAATTTTGTCAATTTTGATCTTCGACCTAGTTGAAAATAAATGTGTAGTTCAAAAACGCGTTACTCTCGTTTGACCATTCAGCAATTAATTGTGCAAACGCCAATATTCACGATTTTCTTGGTCTTTATTCTTTAACTTGTGACTTTTGTCTAATATCGTTCATTCAACGTAATGGCAAATAATTATTACTAGAAAATTTTCTACTTTGGTAGGTTAATAACTAACGATTTTGGCATTTTTTTGTTTCTTTCATCCCAATGTCAAGTAATTATATGAATTTCAAAATTCACGATTTTCATGTGTTATGACCCATGGTTTTAGCCTATTTTTGTTAGTTTCGACCTAATGATAATTAAATTTTCTTTCATCAGCATTATAGTCTTCATAGGCTTTATAACCTACCATATTTTGTTAATTTTTGTTTTTCATACAATGGAAGAATAAATATGCGTATTTCAAAATTCATGATTTTTATGGGCTATAGCCTATTCTTTTGGTTTGCTTTTTTCATTTTGACCATTTAGCAATTGATTGTGCAGAATATTATTGATTTTCTTGGACTATGCTTAGATTTTTGTCCATTATTGTTCACTCGACCTAATGGCAATTAATTGTGACTAGTTTAAAATTTGCACTTTTGACAAGTAACAACTGATGATTTTCGGAATTTTTGGTTCGTTTTGTCCTAATGGCAAGCAGTTATACACACTCTAAAATTCACGGTTTTAGTTTATTTTGGTTAGTTTCAACCAAATAAGAATCAAATTTTCTTTCATAAAAAAAAACAGTTTTTATAGGCTATTAACGACAATATTGTTCATTTCCATTCTTCGACCGGAAAATAAATACGCATACTTCAAAATTCATTATTTTTATGGGCTATATAGTCTATGCATTTTGTCCATTTTGTTGGTTTCAGTTATTTATCAATTAATTTAGCGAATTTCAATATTTGAGATTTCATGGCTATTAACCAATTTTTTGTCCAATATCATTCACTCAACCCAATGTCAATTAGTTATGACTAGTTCAAAATTCGTGATGGTCTTGGCAATTTTGGTCGTTTTGTCCTAAAGACAAGTAATTATACATCAAAATTCACGTTTCCAATGGAACCCATGATTTTAGTTTACTTTCATTAGTTTCGACCAAATGGCAATTATATTTTCTTTTACCAAAACTTGCTACTTTCATGGGCTATAACCCAATATTTTGTCAATTTTCATTCTTCAACCACTTGGAAAATAAAAATGTGTACTTTAAAATTTATTATTTTCATGGACTGTTTCAAAATTTGTGATTTTGGCTGGTTATAACCTACGATTTTGGAATTTTTTGTGTTTCGTCCTATTTACACGTAACTATACATGCTTTAAAATTGACGATTTTTATGGGCTTGAACCAACAATTTTAGTTAATTTTCTTTAATTTCGACGACGAACTAAATTTTCTTTCATGAAAAACCACGATTCTTTCATGAAAATTTATGGGCTATAACCCACAAATTTGACAATTTTCATTTTTGACCTGATGGAAAATAAACATGTTTCTTTAAAATTTGTGATTTACATGGCATATAATCCATGATTTTTATCTATTTTGCTCATTATGAGCATTAAACAATTGGTTGTGCGTATTCCAATGTCAAGTTAATTGTGACTAGTTAAAAATTCGCGATTTGGGTGGGCTGTAACTCATGCTTTCGGTAATTTTTATTCGTGTCGTCCTAATGAAAGTAACTCTACATACCTCAAAATTCGTAGTTTTATGGTCTATACCTCACAATTTTATTTTATTTTTGTTAGTTTTGGCCATATGGCAAGTAAATTCTTTCATAAAAAATTACGATTTTTATGCGCTCTAACCCACGATTTTGTCAGTTCTCGTTCTTCGATTAATTAGAAAATAAATACGCATATACTTTAAAATATGTTACTTTGATGAGCTATGAACTATGATTTTTGTCTATTTTGTTTGTTTCAACCATTTAGAAATTAATTGTGCGAACTTCAATATTCGCAATTTTCACATGCTATTAGCCATGGTTTTTGTCCATTATCGTTCATTTGACCCAATGACAATTAATTATGACTATTTTAAATTTTGTGATTTTGGTAAGTTATAACCTATGATTTTGGCATTTTTTTGAATGTCAAGTAATTATTCATACTTCAAAATTCACGATTTTTCATGGGCTATAATAAACGATTTTAGCCTATTTTTGTTAGTTTTGACATAATGGCAATTAATTTTTTTCATCCAGAATTGTGATTTTTCATTGGCGTTTCCCCAAAGTTTTTGTCAATTTTTGTTCTTCAACACAATGAAAAATAATATGAGTACTTTAAAATTCATGATTTTCACGGGTTATAGTTCATTATTCCCCCTTTTTTGTGATGACTATTTAGTAATTAAGTGTGCTAATTTTAGTATTTGAGATTTTCATGGGCTATAAACTATGATATTTATCAATTTTCGTTTGTTTCAACCTAGTGGTAAATAAGTTTAATTTTTTTAAAATTTGTGATTTTCATGGTCTATAATCCAATTTTTTTTGTCAATTTTCATTTTTCTTTCCAATGGAAAATAAATATGTGTACTTTAAAATACGTGATTTTCATAGGTTGTAGTATGTGATTCTTGTTTATTTTATTAGTTTTGACCATTTATCAATTAATTGTGTGAACTTCAATATTCGCAACTTTTATTGGCTGTAACATGCGGTTTTTATCCATTATTGATCAATCAGCCCAAGGGCAAGTAAATTATGACTATTTTAAAATTTGTTATTTTGTGTGTTATAAAGCACGATTTTCGCAACTTTTTGTTTGTTTCGTCGTAATGTCAAGTAATTATACATATTTTGAATTCGCAATTTTCATGGGCTGTAATCCATGGCTTTAGTTTATTTTTGTTAATTACAACCAAATGACAACTTAATTTTCTTTCATAAAAATTCGTGATTGTCAAGGGCTACAGCCCATAATTTTGTCAATTTTTAATTTTTTATTTATCGACCCAATCGAAAATAAATGTGTACTTCAAAATTAGTTACTTTCATGGGCTAGAGCCCTTGATTATTTTCAATTTTGTTTATTTCAACCATTTAGCAATTAATTGTGCAAACTTCAATATTTGTGATTTTCATGTGTTATAACTTATAATCCATGATTTTTGTCCATCATTAATCTGTCGATCCAAGGGCAATTAAATATGACTAGTTCATTGATTTTGGTGGGTTATGACAACCGATTTTAACAACTTTTTGCTTGTTTCTTCCTAATGTCAAGTAATTGTACATGCTTTGAAATTCACAGTTTTTATGGACTATAACCCAAGATTTGGTTTATTTTCTTTAGTTTCAACCAAATATAAACTAAATTTTCTTTTCTCAAAAATCACAATTTTCACGGGCTATTACTTATAATTTTGTCATTTTTTTTGTTTTGTGACCCAATCGAAAGTATGCGTAGTTCAAAATTTGTTACGTCAATGCGGGTAGTCTATGGTTTTTGTTCGTTCTGTTCATTTCGACCAATTAGCAATAAATTGTGCGAACTTCAATATTCACAATTTTTAGGGGCTTTAACCCACAATTTTTGTCTGATTTCGTTTGTTCGAGCCAATGTCAGTTAATTGTGAGTAGTTCAAAATTCGCATATTTGGTGGGCTATAGCTCATGATTTTGGTAATTTTTATTCATTTTGTCCTAATGGCAAGTAATTCTACGTACTTCAAAATTTCTTGTTTTCGTGGTTTATAACCCACAATTTTGTCAAATTTTCGTTCTTTGACCAATTGGTAAATAAATATGCATGCTTTTAAATTTGTTATTTTCATGGGCTATTGCCCATGATTTTTTGTCCATTTTGTTTATTTCGACTATTTAGTAACTAATTGTTCATTCGACCCAACAGAATTAAATTGTGGCTATTTTAAAATTTGTGGTTTTGGTGGGTTATAACTCATGATTTTGACAAATTTCTCCCAATGTCAAGTAATTACACATATATCAAAATTTGCGATTTTCATGGGCTGTAATCCACGATTTTAGTCTATTTTCATTGATTTCGACCTGATTGCAATTAATTTTTTTAATCAAGAATTACGCTCTTCATGCGTTTTAACTCATGTTCATGATTTTTTTGTCAATTTTTGTTCTACCCAATGGAAAATAAATGAGTACTTGAAAATTCATGCTTTTCAAGGGCTATTTTGAGCCTTTTTTCGTTTCGACCATTTAGTAACTAATTGTGCGAATTTTAGTATTCGTTGTTTTAATGGGTTAATCTACGATTTTTGTCCATTTTGAACAAGATGTAGCCTAAGTATTAGTAACTAAAGCCGTTCAACCTTATTGCATCTATTTGGATTAAGTCTTAGTTATACATCCTCCTTTAAAAGTTACTGATGCTTGTCCAGGTCATAGCCAAGGTCAAATCTGATGTAGGGTGGAACCAGTTAACGCTGTTCCTAATCTTCTAGCGCATTGACTAACTGCAAACAACTTGCGGAACACACAAATAGAATATATTCTTTTGAAATATTTTGTTTGAATGTTACTTATTGCATTAACTATTCATTTTTACAACTCAGAACTATTTTATATATCAGAGATATCGTGAGTTTTTACTTGTTCTAGCCTTACGAGTTCTTGCTCCAGATATAACATGAATACAGAAAAAATATGTATAATTTATTATTGTGTTGGGTACAGATCTGTATGCTGACCATTTATTTGCAATATCCTTTTACCTGTATCATGTTGCATTGAACTCACATTCTAGCTATATTACTCCGCTTTGTTTACGTTTTCACAGTTGAGTTGCAAATGATTATGGAAAATTTTCCTCTTCCTAATGAACAGTGTAAGCTACAAGTAACAACTAATATGTTACTCTTTCCTGTGCTAGATATGATGTGCAGAATTATGAGAATGAAGTTAATATGTGGTTCACTGAAGCAACTGGTCGGCCTTGTACCTTTATGAGATGCTTAGGTTTGAAAAGTCAACATTGCTCAAGTAAAGGCGGCGGAGAAGGCACAAGAGAAGGCTTGTGTAGAGAACTTAGAACAAACTTGAATTTTTCTAATGAAGCGCAATTCCTACTAATATCCGAAAACAGTGTTAATGATCTCAATTGTCGGCTAAGTATGACATGCACTCTCCTATTGTTTTTGATATTTAGACTTATCTGCCACTCGAGGAAATCGATGATATGGATTACATACATAAGGATCCACAAAGTAACAAGTGATCTCATTTTATGCACTCTATGAGCGATCTGTTGCTATAGGAAACTTCCAGCTTATGTAGCTAAAATGCGTGGTGTAGCATCCTATAGACCATCCACACTGGTAATCATAATTACTTACTTCTGTTCAATAAACCATGTGTGGATCAGAAATCATGTTTCTGGACAGTTGCAAATACATGAAGTGGTTCCAATCTATTCTATTACGGAAAACCTCCAATTTTACAATCAGTTAACGCAAGTTTGAGAATTTTTAAACTGTATAAATGAAGTTAAAGTAGGAGAGTGTCTGTTTTGTTAGTTTTTGATGCGTAGGAAGAGTGCCTACTGAAGTTACTTGTCTATAGGCTCTTGATTTGTGTTCACTTTTTCTTATTTTTATAGCAGATAATCAGAAGGGAAATTGTAGGTCTGAGCAGCAATCAGTTGTTGACGCAATGAGATTTCGTCCCAATCTTGTTGTCTCAGGTGCAGAACCATTTGCTGAAGATAACTGGATTAGCGTTCATATCGGGAAGGCACATTTTATTGTAAGTTGATCATGCTTCACATATTCCAATTGCTTTCCCTCAGTCTATTACTATGGTTGGTGATCAGACATCTAAAGTTTATTTTATCCACACTTACTGTAGTCACTGGGAGGATGCAATCGCTGCGAGATGATTAATATTGGTCAGCAGAGTGGCCAAAAGCTGAAACCAAGGGAACCGTTGAGAACTTTAGCATCATACCGTAGAGTGCAGGTCAGAATTATGTCCTACATATTGAAATTTTAATCTGAATCTCAAGCGATAAAAGAAAAGTCCAACTTTTTATACACTACTGATATCTCATCTGGGACTAATTATTTTGATTGTGTTGTGGTAGCAGGGAAAGATCTTGTTTGGTATTCTGCTTCGGTATGAAAGTACCACCATTTCAGAGGATGGAGAAGTTCCAAGGATTGGTGAACAGCAATGGCTTCGAGTGGGGCAGGAAGTGTATCCATCCATGAACTAGATGGAGAATAAGGTGCAGAAGAGTGTAGCTAGCTGCTAAAATGAGAACATAGGGGATACAAAAAATTAAGAGAAAACATTGTTGTAAATGTGCGAAGGGCGGAAACTTAACCAAAATAAATTTGGATCTAAAACCTCCCAAGAAGTTAACAAACTATTGCTCATAGGGGATGGAAAAAAGGAGTTCTTTGCATTTCTAAAACTTTGCTGTAATTTTTTGTTTATCTTGTGTACCAGGATTTCTCCAACATGAATGATTAATAAAGTATGATTTTAAGAGCAAGATTGTTCTCAAAGCTATCTTTCTCTGAATTTCCATCAAACGGAAGGAGTATCATTTTAACCCAGGTGTGTTTCATTACCTAGAACATATTTGGTTAACCCCAAGAATAAGAATGGACTGCGTTCTTGCGAACAATACGCAGAATAACTAAAGTAAACACAAATCATTCTGCCATATTGAACTTATAAACCAACTTATGCTGCCGTACATCTTATTTTAGAGCGGGAAGCAGTCAAATTCAAATGGAAAACGCGATGGCTGATATTACTCCCAGTGATTAAAATGCAAATAGCGAACTGACATCCCAATGTGGGCAGCTGATACATGCTTTGTTGAGATCCCTATGTACAATGAAGCAGCAAAGTTGAACCCCGACAGGGAATATATGATTTGAAATGGAATGCCAAGTCTATGCAGGACCGAACCGCGGTGATGATGTTTAACTTGCCGAACTTAGGATGCCGCTGTGTCACTCTCTTCACCTTCATCACCTAGATTGACTGGCCTTCCATTAAGCTCACTGGGAATAGACACTAGAGTTAGCATTGAGATGAAAGCAGTGTACACTTGATAATGGAGGGAGGGAGAAAGAAAAAAGAGGAATAAAAATAACTGAGAACACTGTTTTAATTCAAAGAAACATATGGAGTAGGATTTTCAGAACAGAAAACACATGAGGAATATATGCATATGTTTCGCATGGTGCGGGCAAACCGATTACAGAAAAATGGTGCATTGATTTTCGTCGACTAGCTCATAAAAACTAATGAAATCCACATTCAACTGAACTAGTTTCAAGAGATTTAACCGTGAACTTGTATAGACCCAAGGATAGATTGCAAATAGTTCAAAAAAAAAAAGAAACTTAGCAGCAGCAACTAACCTTCGAGGGAAAAGCTTTTCATCTGATAGGGCTTTCTCGAGCCTCTCTTCAAATGGTGTTGCATGCCAACTTACTTTCTGGTCCTGTTGATAAATTCACTGCTAACAATCTTCAAAAAAAAAAAAACATGAACCGAGAACATGCAGAGCAGGAGAAAATAATAAAAAGCCCACCTCCTTGTATTTGTTTGTTGAATTTGGAATTCCATTTCCATCAAACCACTTAGGTGAGATGCTAGAAGGTTCGTTCTCTTTCCAATGTGCTGCAACCATTCCAATTATTGGTCTATCGGCATTAGGACTTTTACTAGAAGGAGATCTTTCATTCATTACATTACTTTTCTCCCATCTCTCTTCCTTTGTTAGCGGCGGTTTCAGCCACTGCGATAAGCTCGAAACAACAAGCTTTGGATTTTCTTGGTTGAAGTCTACTTTCTCCTTAAAAACTGTGTGACGGTCATTGACCGTTTTGTCGTCTGGAGATGATTCTGTAGAGCGAAGTGCGACTGAAGTCTGCTGTGACTTTTCTCCATCTTGAATAGAATTACTCATCTGAGCTCCTTCTGACGAAGACAAATTCTGCAGAGAATTTGAAATAGGATAGACATACTGAGTTCGAATCCTAGCATTATTTCCAGTCGATTTGGGTGTACAAATGGTTCTAGGAGTCTGCGTATCTTCGCTCAAACTTTGTGGAGTTGGATATGGTGAATGATCCGAACCAAGTTGCTGGGTTTGGTTCCCAGTTTGAGGAGAGAGATTCTGATCTGCAGAATCCAGTAATTTATTTCCAGAGATATGATCGACTTCTTCATCAAATCGCACACTCTTCCTCCGGGTCTGACGCTCCTCAAGAGAGAAACTTCAACAGTAAAGTAAATAAGAGTATGGTTTGATACATTAATTCATTTGATGCAGAAGAATCATCATGGACGGTTATCACTATGTGCAAAATGATAATCTCATACATTTTTTAAATATAAAAATGTGAAGTCAAGTCCAAATCTGCAGTAGTTGTTTTGTTGAATGTAATGTAAGAATGCGTTTCAATAACACAAGAAATAATGATGGAAAACATAGCAAGTAATATTTCGAATTCCTAAACTTTAGCAGATTTTTCTCCAGTTCAGAATCAATTTCTAAAAAATGTAATTTCTTCCCAAAAAAACAGTCATAATGTAAATCGGTAAAACAAGAAGCAGAAGCTTTACCTTCCAGCTTTACTTTCTAGGGAATCAGAATCTTCATTGACTTTAGTGGCAGCGTTGGATGAGTCATCATGCTGCTCATCCCAGTGAAGCTTTTTGCACGCTTTGTCAGTGGTGGAAATCTCGACTATTGATTTTTCTGATTCTTTTCGAATTTCCATAGGTGTTTCTAACAGTGTACCACAGGATTTCAAGAAGTTGACCTGTCAAAGAAATGAAAATGATACTTCTTGAGGCTTTTGTTCATGTTTTTTAACTAAAAAATTAACCCCTTCAAGCTCCTACGAAAGTAGACAGCTTAACGCTCAAGAGCTAATTTATAGCAACATAACGGAGCAGCATGAAATATTCACATCGGTAAACATATTTAACATATACAACGCTACATACGCATCTGGAAAGAAACCAAAAGAGGGTATCTGCAGAAAATTGTTATGCAACATGTGTAGAACAAGGCATTAATGCAAGGCGAGTAATTATACATATTCTAAAATTCACAATTTTCATGGGATATAACCCTCGGTTTTTATTTATTTTCATTAGTTTTGACCAAATGGAAGTTAAACTTTCCTTCATAAAATATCGTGATTTTCATGGGCTATATAACCCACAATTTTGATGATTTACCCTTTTCGACCAATCGGAAAATAAATGTGTACTTTAAAATTTGCGATTTTCATGGGCGACTATACCCACAATTTTGACAATTTTTGTCCTTCGACCAATTGATAAATAAATGTGTACCTTAAAATTCGTTATTTTCATGTGCATAGTCCATAGTTTTGTCCATTTTGTTCGTTTCACCCATTTAACAATTAACTATACTAAAATCAATATTCGTGATTTTCGTGCACTATGGTCAAAGATTTTTGTTCATTATTGTTTCCTCGATCCGATGGATTAATTATGACTACTTAATAATTAGCAATTTTGAGGTTACAACTCATAATTTTGGCATTTTTGTCCGTTTTGTCTCAGTTGCAAGTAATTATACGTATTTCAAAGTTTGCGATTTTATGGGTACCCATGTTATTTTTCCATTATCGTTCATTCAACTTAATGCCAACTAATTATGACTACTTCAAAATTCACAATTTTGCTAGGGCAGCAGGGCTATAACCCACAACTTTTTGTTTGTTTCATCCTAATGGCAAATAACTATATGTACTTCAAATTTCACGATTTTCATGGGCTACAACCTAGATTCTGCTTTATTTTTTTATCATTTTGGCTAATTGGCAATCAAATTTTCTTTCATCGAAAATCGGGATTTTCATGGGCTATGACCCAAAATTTTATCAATTTTCATTCATCAACACAATAGAAAATAAATATACATTGTTCAAAATGTGTTATATTTATGCATTGTAGTCCATGATTTTGTTCCATTTTGTTTGTTTCGACCATTTAGCAAATTGTGTAAACTTCAATATTCACAATTTTCAAGGGCTTTAACCAAAGATTTTGTCCATTATTATTCATTCAATCCAATGATATTTAATTATGAATTCTTCAAAATTCGTGATTTTGGGGGTTGCTAAAGATTTTAGCAATTTTTTTACATTTCATCTAATGGCAGGTATCTATATATGTACTTAAAAAATTCACGGTTTTCATGGATTATATAACTCTTGATTTTAGTTATTCTTATTAGATTCAACCAATGACAGGTAACTATATGTACTTAAAAAATTCACGGTTTTCATGGATTATATAACTCGTGATTTTAGTTATTCTTGTTAGTTCAACCAAATGAGAATTAAATTATAGTGTTGTTACTTTTCGTTCTTCGACCTAATGAAAAATAAATAAGCTGCTTCAAAATTCATGATTCCATGGGCCATCCATGATTTTTTCCATTTTTTCACTAATGTCACTTAGCAATTATATGCATACTTTAATATTCACGATTTTCATGAGCTATTGCCCATGATTTTCGTCAATTATCGTTCATTTGACCCCATGGCAATTAATTATCACTATTAAAAATTCACGATTTAGGTGGGTTATATAACTCACGATTTTGATAAAATTTTGTTCATCTCTTCCTAAATATGATTTTTGTCCATTTTGTTCGTTTGAAATTTTACCAAATTGCGTGAACTTCAATATTGATGTTTTTCATGGGCTTTAGCAGACAATTCTTATCCATTATCACTAATCCAACTCAACAACAATTAATTAAGAATACTTCAAAATTCATGATTTTGTGGGTTATAATAAAAGATTTTTGCAATTTTTGTTCATCTCACTCAAATGGCAATTAACTATCCATACTTCAAAATTCATGGTTTTCATGGATTATAACCCATAATTATAGCTTATTTTAGTTAGTTTCAACCAAATGGAAATTAAATTCTCTCATAAAAAATTACAGGTGACATGGTCTATAATCTATAGTTTTGTTACTTTTCATTCTTCAACCCAATAGAAAATAAATATGCTACATTAAAATTCGTGATTTTTATGAGTTATAATCCATGATTTTTGTCCATCTTGTTTACTAAGAGGTGTTTGGTTGCACAATTTTATAGAAAAGTTCTCAAAATGTCTGACAATGGCAATTCTGTAATTAAATTTTTTTTGTAGATTTTCGTAAACTGTGTTTGGTTCAAAAAATTTACAGAAATGTTTTCTGTAAAGTACAAAAAAGTATCAAAATTTACAAAAATCAATTTCCTCTTAAAATAGACAGAAATTACCTAGAAATCTGACACCACATTGATATTTTTCTATAAAGTTAACACTTTTCTATAAATTTAGGTGGTGTTTGGTTCAATTTCTACAAATTATAGGAAATCTTGTCTATAAAGTTATGGGTCATTTTCTTGTTTTGAACCAAACAAGCAAAGTAAAGAAAATAAGAAAATTGATACTTTTTGACTTCTCAAAATTTTCCTATATTTTTTTAAGAAATACAACGAAATCATATTTTGGGTGGAAAACATTTCCTATAACTTATAGAAAGTGAACCAAACACCCCTTAAGATCACTTAGCATTAATAGTCCAAACATCAATATTTGCGACTTTCATGAGCACCAATGATTTTTGTCCACTATCATTCAATCGGCTTTATGGTAATTAATTATAGTTATTTCAAAATTCACGATTTCAGTGGGTTATAACACACAATTTTCGCAACTTTTTATTTGTTTCATTCTAATGTCAAGTAATTATATGTACTTCAAAGTTCATGATTTTCATGAGTTATAACTAACGGTTTTAGTTTATTTACTTTAGTTTTGACCAAATGAAAACTAAATTTTCTTACATAAAAAATTACGATTTTAATGGGTTATAATCACCAATTTTGTCAATTTTTCTTCTTCAGCCCTTTAGAAAATAAATAAGCGTAGTTCAAAATTTGTTACTTTCATAGACTATAGTCCATGATTTTTGTTTAGTTTGTTCATTTCGACCATTTTAGCAATTAATTGTACAAATTTCAATATTCACCATTTTCAAGGGGTTTAACCCATGTTTTTTATCCATTGTTATTCATTCGATTAAATAGCAATTAGTTATGAATACTTAAAATTTTGTAATTTTGGTGAGCTATATAAGCCACAAATTTCATAACTTCTTGTATGTTTTGTGCTAATGACAAGTAACTATACGTACTTCAAAATTTGTGATTTTTATAGGCTATTCATGATTTTAGCCTATTTTTGTTAGCTTTGGCCTTATGATAATTGATTTTTTTCCATCAAAAATTGTAATTTTCATGGTCTTTAACCCATGATTGGTAGTCAGTTTTCATTCTTCAACCGAATGAAAAATAAATAGTAGTACTTTGGAAATTGATGATTTTCAATGTCTACAGTCCATTATTTTTTAACCATTTTTTTGTTTCGATCATTTAGTAATAAATTATGCAAATTTTAATATTTGTGATATTAATATGCTATAACCTAAGTTACCAGGACACTTCATCTAGGATGTCATGTTCGTGTCAGACACTCCTTGGATACTTCCTGAATATATACATCTATTTATTCAGGCGTGTACTCAATAACGTAATACATGTTTTAGTTTAAAACACTTATAACACACTTATTAGACGTATAACTTCACCTCAAATTTTTGCTACTCGTTAGACTTAGGTCGGATTCGTTTCAACCCATACACAATTTATAAGTACGATTTTAATGGATCATTTTGGTTTCTAGTTCAAAAATGAGCGGTTTTTAAATTTATAATCTATTTAATAAAAAAACATAACACAAATTATAGTTCTCTTGACATACGAATGAAAAAAATAGTATCAATCTCATATAAATTATTATATTCAATATGTATATATAGTTGTGTCCCCATAGCCTATCTTTTAAAATTTTGCAGTGTCATGTATCCACATCCGCACCTGTATCCATGCAACCAAGGCTATAACTTATGAGTTTTATCAATTTTTGTTCACTTTGACTTAATGACAAATAAATTTTCTTTCTTAAAATTCACGATTTGCAAGGCATGTAACCCATGTTTCCATCTCAATTTTCATTTTTCGACCACATAGGAAATAAGTATGCATACTTTAAATTTTGTGATTTTCATAGGCTATAGTCTATGATTTTTCTCTATTTTAATGGTTTTAGACTTTTAGTCATTTATTAAGTAATTGTCCGAACTTTAATATTCATGATTTTCATGGGCTATAATCCACAAGTTTTTATTAAGTAATTGTCCGAACTTCTAGTTAAAAATTTATAATTTTTACGAACTGTAATCCAAATTTTTAGTTATTTTCATTAGTTTCAACTAAATGACCAAGTAAATTTTCTTTCTTTGAAGATCACGATTTTCATAGGTTAACCAACAATTTTGCCAAAACTCCTTCTTCACCCAAGTTGAAAAATGTGTAGTTCAAAATTTGTTTCTCTCGTGGGATATAGTCCAGAATTGTTGTCCATTTTACTTGTCCATTTACCAATTAATTGTGTGAGCTTCAAAATTCATGATTTTCATGGTCTTTAACCCACATTTTTTGTCCATACTTTTCATTCAATCTAATGGCAATTAGATATGAATACAACATAATTTTTTATTATGGTTGAGCTATAACTCATGATTTTCACACCTTTTTATTTTTTCATCCTAATGTCAAGTATCTATATGTACTTCAAAATTCACGATTTTCGTGGATTACAACTTACAACTTTGGCAATTGTTATGGTGTTTTCAATCACCTAAGTATAACCCTTTGCTAGTAACAGACATGTGTACTTTTGCATGTAATGCCCCAAATCAATTTGGCGGCCTAAGACCAATAAGGTTTCTAACTTAGCCGACTCATCAAGTCGACATTCCTTCATATCGACTCGAAAGGCGGTACTAGTCGACCTTCTTGTCGAAGACGACTCGTAACTAGCCTACTCGACCTGCTATTCCACGACTCCTGATGACGACTCAAAAGGCATTACATCTCGGTCAAGCTAAAGGACTTCGGCCTCGAACTCCCTCCACTGACAACGCCGACATCGTATTTGATGCTTGACAGGTGCCATCATGCCTCTAGTCCTGATAGTCTTCATGACTCATCGGACCACGTCGGTACCGTCATGTCTCCGATCATTTCCCATTTAATGTTGAGGTGATCTCTCATTCAGTAGCCAGCCAACACCTGTAAAACAAGAGTTGACTCAGCCGCTAGCCCATGCTTTTTCACCACCGTCCTGTGCTTGGCCACAATGACGGTTCTGCCCTTTCTGTACTAATATAAATACAAATACTATTCTAACTTGCAAAAGGTTCACAAATCTGATCTTCTAATATAGATCTACAAATTATTGCACACACAAAAACTCTCACAATTCTTCACTTTCCCCACTCAAGCTCATCAGCTGACTTAATCGTCGGAGGACCATAGGAGAGCCAATCCCCGTCCTTTCACAAGTTTCTATATATGCAGACTTTTCAGCCACTCAACTCAGAAAAGCGGCCCCCTCATCAAGTTCACCCCCATCCAACCACGGATTCAATTGACTATGAAATCACTTAACATCAATAGTAATATTTTCGTAATGTCAATAATTATAATAATTTATATGAGATTGATACTATTTTTTTATGGGCTAATCATGATTTTAGCCTATTCTGTATTTTTATCAATTTCGACCTAATGACAATTGAATTATTCTTTCATAAAAAATCACAACTTTCATAGACTTTAGGCACACGATTTTTTTATCAATTTTCATTCTTCAACCTAATAAAATAAATATTTCATGATTTTCAATGGCCATAATCTAATATTTTGACCTTTTTATCATTATTGCCATTTAATAATTAATTTTGCAAATTTTAATATTCATGATCTTCATATGCTATAACTTATTATTCATATTTATTTTCTTTCATTTCAACCTAATGACAAATAAGTTTTCTTTCTTCAAAAATCACAATTTTCAAGGCTTATAATCCATGTTTCCATGTCAATTTTATTTTTCAACCCAACAGAAAATAGATATGAACACTTCAAAATTAGTGATTTTCATAGGCTTAATACATGAATTTTCAACCCAATGGAAAATAAGTATGAACACTTCAAAATTGTTGGTTTTCATAGACTATCACACATGAATTTTCCATTTTAATTGTTTCAGCCATTTAACAATTAATTTTCTGAACTTCAATATTCATGATTTTCACGGGCTATGACCCATGATTTTTGTCCATTATCATTTAGTTGACCCTAAAGTAATTAATTATGACTAGTTAAAAATTCACGATTTAAGTGGGTTATAACCATAATTTTCTTTAACTTTTTATTTATTTATTTCTAATGTCAAGTAATAATATGTACTTCAAAATTTACGGTTTTCATGGGTTATATGACCCATAATTTTAGTTTATTTTCATTAGATTTGGCTAAATGACAATTTTCCTTCACCGAAAGTCACGATTTCAATGGGTTATAACCAACAATTTTGTCAGTTTTGTCCTTGATTTTTTCCCATTTTGTTCTTTTCGACCATTTAGCAATTTGATTATGAAAGCTTCAATAGTCACTATTTTTGAGGGGCTTTACATGTTTTTTTTTCCACTAGCATTCATTCAACCCAACAACAATCAATACTTCAAAATGTGTGATTTTGACGGAGCTATAGACCATGATCTCCAACTTTTTGTTTGTTTTGTGCTAATGGCAAGTAACTATACGTACTTTAAAATTCACAGTTTTGTGGGCTATAACCCATAATTTTGGTGATTTTTCCATATTGTCAAATACTTATAGATACTTTAAATTTTGTGATTTTCATGGGTAATCCACAATTTTAATATATTTTTGTCAGTTTTGACCTAATGACTATTGAATTATTCTTTGGGTTATTTCCTATAAACCACCTTTAAAAAGTATCATTTTATAAAAACCACTTTTAATTGTTAATTTATATATAGGCCACTCTTAAATAGCTTTTGGTTGCAATCAACAACCTGCACTCACTTTTAAGTCAAGGTTTTTCGATTTGCTATAATAATTAACTGCAAAATACCAAATAAATTAGAGAGATGATATTTAATTGAGGTTAGGCAGGGTCAATTACCAAAAAAACTTAACGGAAAAATGGGCCTTTGTGGTTGATTGCAACAAAAACCCCTTTAAATGTGATTTATGTATAAATTAAAATCAAAGGTACATTCTATAGAATGACCCTATTTTAAAGATGATTTCAAAGAAAAAACATTTTCTTTAATTAAGAACAGTGATTTTCATTAACTATAACCCACGTTTTTTTTGTTAATTTCTGCTCATTAGCCTAATGGAAAATAAATGTGAGTACTTCAAAATTCATATTTTTCAATGGCTATAGTCCATTATTTTTTACCATTTTTTATTTCGGCCGTTTAGTAATTAATTATGAAAATTTCAATATTTGCGATTAACATGTAGGAATAACTTATGATTTTTGTTAAATTTTCTTCATTTCAACACAATAGAAAATAAGTTTTCTTCCTTAAAAGTTGCGACTTTCTAGGCTTACGACTCATGTTTGTGTCAATTTTAATTCTTCGACCATATGGAAAATAAATATGCATACTTCAAAGTTTATGATTTTCATAGGCTCCAATCCATGACTTTTGTCCATTTTAATAATTTCGACCATTTAGCAATTAATTCTCTGAACTTAAATATTCACAATTTTCATGGGTAAGTCCATATTAATAGTTTCAATCATTTACCAATTAAGTTTTTCAACTTTAATATTGGCGATTTCATGGGCTATAATTCACGCTTTTTATCCATTAACGTTTGTCCATGTTTTTTTGCCATTATCGTTCATTTGACCCAATGGCAATTAGATATGAATACATCAAAATTATGATTTTGGTGGAGCTATAATCCAAGATTTCCATAGATTTTTATTTGTTTCATCCTAATGGCAAGTAACTTTACACACTTCAAAATTCACAGTTTTTGTGGGCTATAACCTACAATATTAGCAAATTTTTATAATATCAAGTAATTTTAGGTACTTCAAATTTCAAAATTTTCATGGGCAATCCAATATTTTCATTTATTTTCATTAGTCTCGATTAAACGACAATTGAAATTTTCTTTCATCAAGAAACATGATTTTCATGGACTTTACCAACATTTTTTTATCAATTTTTGTTCTTCAATACAATGGGATAAATATGAATACTACAAGATTCATAATTTTCAAGTGCTATAGTCCATTATTATTTATCATTTTTTGTTTTGACAATTTAGTAATTACTGGTGAAATTTTAGTATTTCAATTTTCACGAGCTACAAGCTACAATTTTTATCAATTTTCATTTGTTTCGACTCGATGACAAATAAGTTTTCTTTCTTCAAAAATAATGATTTTCATATCATATAATCAATTTTCATTCTTTGACCCAATAGAAAATAAATATGCGAACTTCAATATTCGTAATTTTTATGGGCTATAACTCTTGCTTTTTGTCCATTATCATTTAGTCGACCTTAAGTTAATTAACCGTGATAGTTAAAAATTGGTGATTTAGGTAGGTTATAACGCATGATTTTCACAACTTCTTATTTGCTTCATTCTAATGTCAAGTAACTATACGTACTTTAAAATTCATGATTTTCATGGCCTATATATCACTATTTTAATTTTACTTTTTTAGTGTCGACTAAGTCACAACTAATTTTCTTTCATCAAAAATCACAATTTTCATGGGCTATATAACCCATAATTTTATCAATTTTTGTTCTTAATCAAAAAAAAATATGCATAGTTCAAAATTCGTTACTTTCATGAGCTATAGTACATAGCTTTTGTCCATTTTGTATGTTTTGACCATGTAGCAATTAACTATGTGAACTTTAATATTTGAGATTTTCATAAGCATAACCTATGATTTTTCTCCATTATCATTCATTTGATCCGATGATAATTAATTATGACTAATTAAAATTTGTAATTTTCATTGGCTATAATGCATGATTTTAGTCTATTTTTATTAGTTTTTACCTAACTGTAATTGAATTTTCTTTCATCAACAATCACGATTTTGATGCGTTGTAACCCAAGTTTTTTTGTCAATGTTCATCCTTCGATCCAATGGAAGATTCATACTTCAAGATTCATAATTTTTATGGGCTATAGTCCATGATTTTTGTCCATTTGGCAAGTGATTGTGTAAATTTCAATATTCACAATTTTCATGGGATAATGTACGATTTTTGTCAATTATCATTCAGTTGACCTTAGGGCAATTAATTATGATTAATTAAAATTTGCAAATTTGGTGGGTTATGACTCACGATTTTTGCAACTTTTTGGTCATTTTTGGTTGTTTTTTTTTCTAATATCAAGTAAGTATACAACTTTAAATTCAGGATTTTGTCAAGTTTGTTCTTCATGGGTGTCTATGATTTTTTTTCATTATTTAGAACCAATAATTCATTCACCATGATGTTGAGATTGAGGATGACATTGCCAATTGAATCAAATTAGGATAGTTAAAATGGAGGAGTTTTTTGGGAGTCTTGTGTGATCGTAAAATGCCTATTGGATTTAAGGAAAAATTCTATAAGACAATAATAAAGCCAATAATGCTTTATGGATTAGAATGTTGGCAATTAAAAAACAATATGTGTAAAAAATGAGTGTAGCAGAAATGAGAATGTTGAGATGGTCTTGTGCATATACACAACACCCAATTATTCTTCATTATTGTTCATTTGACCCAACATAATTAATTATAATTATTTCAAAATTCATAATTTTGTTGCGTTATAACCCATTGTTTTAGAAATATTATTCCAAAGAGAAGTAATTATATGTACTTCAAAATTTATGGTTCACGGGCTATAATCCATGATTTTAATATATTTTCGTTAGTTTCGATTCTAAGAGCAATTGAATTTTCCTTCGTCAAGAATCGTGATTTTTCATAGGCTTTTAACCCATAATTTTGTTAATTTCCTTTTTTCAATCCAATTGAAAGTAAATATGAGGACTCAAAACTCATGACTTTCAAGATAGCCCATTATTTTAGACTGTTTATTAGTTTAGACTATTTAGTAGATAATTGTGTAAATTTCATTTCGTGTATTTCGTTGGCAATAACCTATGATTTTATCTTTTTTTCTTTATTTTTGACCTAATGGTAAATAAGATTTTTTAATTGTCATTTTTATAGCCTATAACCTTTTTTTTTGTCAATTTCATTCTTTGATCCAGTGAGAAACACTACAAGAAATCCTGTATTTAACGACCAAAATTAGTGAAGGGACCAGTTGACCGTCATTAATGTGCATGTAATAACGACGAGTTTTAAAGCCTTCGTCGAGTGATTACAAATATTAATAGAATGATGTGACATGTGATAACGCCTTTCCAATCCCTTAGTTAATTTGATCCTAATACCGTCGTTATTGGGTCTCTTTAAAGATGAAGGGGTTCATTACCTTCATTGATGCTATTCCTAATCAGATTAACCTATTACTATTAATCAACAAAACCCCCAATAAAAATCCTCAAAGCCCCAAGTACAACCCGAAACCCGAAATTAAACCCAGCAAAAAAATTGATTTTGGTTATAAATTAACCTATTACTAATAATCGTCGCCGCCATATTAATTAACCCTAAATTAAAAAAATCGCCAAACTCAGCGCCGCCGTCACCTTCGTCCTGCTAATCATCTTGCTAATAACCGCTGTCACCTTCATCGTGCTAATCATCTCAGCGTCCCCGACCCACCGTCTCCCGCCGCTGCTCCAGCGTCTCCGACCCCACCGTCTCCCGCCACCCCAACGTCACCAACGGACTCAGCGCAACCCCAACGTCACTAGCCGACCCAACGTCTCCCACCGCCTCAACGACGAGCACACGTTATCTTAGCGTCGCCCCACCGCCGACGACGTCCTAGCACCACCACATCGTCGTCCCAGCACCACCACACCACTACCGGCGTCGTACCAGCCCCACTACCCCAGCCCTAACGTCGCCAACCCAAGCTTTTTCATCCGCGCCGCCCCAATGACAAGCCCACGTTATCCTAACGTCGCCTCACAGCCGGCGACGTCCCAGCACCACCACATCGTCATCCCAGCACCACCACACCACCCGCCGTCGTCGTCCCAGCACCACGACATCGCCAGCTCGATGGTAACATCTTGTTTGGTTTATTTGCACTCTAGGACCTATAGTTTCACCTACTTTGCACTTATGCAATAAAGTACCCAAATTGCATTAATAACATAAGGCAGCCCTTGTTTGGTTTTAATTGCACTTAAGTACTTTCACCTATAGTTTCCCTTACTTTGCCCTTGTTTGGTTTTATTGCCCTTGTTTGGTTTAATTGTAACTCATGAAAGCAAGCACGTCATATATGATAACCAAAAGAAGAAGAACCAATGCAATCCTGCAAAAAATTTGTTTCGCATCAAGTGTTGTTAAATAGTAGTTAGAAATATCAGTATGTGTTGTTAAATAGTAGTTAGAAAATAGTAATAGCTAGTTTTAAGTTATATGTTGACCAAATGATAGAATTTTCCTCCGTTCATGTATAATTATCTGGAATTCATAGGTTGACATATATTGATTTAATTGTTTGGTTTAATTACCCTTGTTTGGTTTAATTGTAACTCATGAAAGCATGACATATATTGATGTAATATAATATATTGATAAAAAGTATAATATAATATAAAAAGTTATAAAGTAAAATATAATATATATTAGATTACTATATATTATATCAAATTAATATAATATAATAAAATTACTATTATATTAAAGTTAAATATTATAGGAAATTATAAAATATATTAAAAATATAAAATATTACATAATAAATAATTTGCCATTTTATTTTATATAACATATTATAATATTATACTTTAAATTAAATTAATATATTATAATAAGAGTGTTAAAGTATAATAAAGTCATTTTATTATATTATATTATTCTATTATATTAAATTAAAGCATGACATATATTGATGTAATATCATATCATATAATATACAAAAAATGGTATACTATTAAAATAATATAATAAGCATAATATAATATAATAAATAATTATATTAATTAATATAATATATCTTATATTAGTCTATATTTTAATATTTAACTAATATAATCAATGATATAATGAAGCCAAATGCTATGTAAGACAAATAAAATTCATTCTAAAGCTTAGAGGGCTATGTAAGACAAATAAAATTCATAATCATGTGAAATAAGTTTTGCAGTTGTAGAGTGCATGCATTTTCATACCAAATTATTTAAGATCTTGGGATAAAGACATGTGAATTAATGTTATTTGCAATCATGCATGCTGCCTTATTGCCTATGTTTGATTTATACATTATACCAATGACAACATTGTGAGGGTGTTTTTATATAAGTTCCATATTGACCAATGATTGCATAAATAAATAGTTTCTGAATGACATCATATATAGGTTAACATCTTTACCTTTAGAAAGCAAGCCAACAAAATACACTTAACAGAGGCAAAAGAAAGATGCTTCACCACACGGGCAACAAACCCTTTAGACAAATTACGTGGGAATTGGTATACATTCAAACCTAATTTCCTATTTATTTAAAACTACTTTGTTTTTTAGTTTGATGTTGTACTCATTTTTATTTAATATTTGAATAAGGGTGACAAGTCAGGAAATCCACCTGATGTGGCAAAAATGTTTCATGAAACTCGAAAGAAAGCTAATGAAACACTAGATACTGGGGATCAAGATAAATATGTAAGTAGAATATGTGTTAAAGTTTGATAATGATGCATTATTTAGTACTAACATATGAATTTAATTTTTATAGGATGAAATTGTTCAAGTCAAACAAGCAAACCCTTCAATTTCTGACATTGAGATAATTGAGAAAATCTGAGGGAAGCAATCTCATGGTCACATCACTGTATTTGGTGGCGGGACTACTTTGAAAGATTTGAGAGGACCGCTCTAGTCGATCTGATCTGGAAGTACGGGTTATAGAAGAAAAGAGAAAGAACCAGATGCTTTAACAACGCTTAGATGAGCAGGAGCAACAATAACAAAGGATGTCTGAGTTGGAGTCACAAGTGAAAACTATGCAAGAACTTTTTTTAGGCAATCACCTTCATTGACTCCTCAAACTCAAACTAGAGTTGTCTCAGATTTTCCGGATGTCTTTCAGGACATACCTGGGTTACCTCCTGTGAGAGAGGTTGAGTTCTGCATCGAGTTGCAGCCTGGCACAGCCCCTATATCCCGCGCACCCTATCGCATGGCACCAGCTGAGATGAGAGAGCTGCAGACCCAGTTGGACGAGTTGTTAGCTCAGGGTTTTATCTGCCGGAGTCATTCTCCGTGGGGCGCACCGGTCCTCTTCGTGAAGAAGAAGGACGGTAGTATGAGATTATGCATAGATTATAGAGAGTTGAACAAGGTCACAATCCGAAATAGGTACCCACTACCTAGGATTGATGACTTGTTTGACCAGCTGCAGGGAGCGCAGTATTTTTCGAAGATTGATCTTCGTTCTGGCTATCATCAGTTGCGGGTTCGGGAGATGGATATCCCCAAGACCGCTTTTCTTACTCGATATGGATCCTTCGAGTTCTTGGTCATGCCATTCGGGTTGACCAATGCACCCGCGGTATTCATGGATTTGATGAACCGGGTTTTCCGTCCCTTTTTAGATCAGTTTGTGATCGTCTTTATCGACGATATTCTTATCTACTCAAGATCGGAGGCAGAGCACGAGGAGCATCTACGGATAGCGTTGAGGACCCTCCAGGAGCATCAGCTGTATGCTAAGTTCAGCAAGTGTGAATTCTGGCTTTCAGAAGTCAGATTTCTTGGCCACGTCATCAGTAGAGAGGGCATAGCAGTGGACCCGGCTAAGGTCACGGCAGTTCTTGATTGGGAGCCACCGAAGACGGTGACAGAGATTCGCAGCTTTCTGGGTTTAGCTGGATATTACAGGAAGTTCATTCAGGACTTCTCGAAGATTGCGACGCCGATTACACACCTTACGAAGAAGGGTGTACAGTTCACATAGAGCATGGAGTGCCAGAAGGCCTTTGATATTTTGAAGGCTAAGTTGACTACAGCGCCGGTTCTGATTATTCCGAGCAGCGACAGGACATTCGTGGTGTACACGGATGCATCATTGACAGGCCTAGGAGGCGTATTGATGCAGAACCAGAGGGTGGTAGCCTATATCTCACGGCAGTTGAGGGTGCATGAGCAGAACTATCCCACTCATGACTTGGAGTTAGCAGCAGTGGTGTTTGCACTGAAGTCATGGAGGCACTATTTGTATGGAGTGCAGTTCGAGCTATTCACAGACCATCAGAGTCTGAAGTATCTCTTTTCTCAGAAGGAACTCAACCAGAGACAGAGGAGGTGGATTGAGTTCATCAAGGACTACGAGTTCGCGATTCAGTATCATCCAGGGAAGGCGAACATCGTAGCAGATGCCTTGAGTAGGAAGCGTCGACATCGGATTGCGGTTTTGAGGTGTTCATTGCATAGAGATCTTATCACTCTTAGCCAGTTTGATTTTCGACCCGAGGTTGGAGGAACCAGTGCGTTTTTGGGAGCTGTGTCAGTGCAGCCATCTTGGAGTGACAGGATTGTCAGAGCACAGTTGGAGGACTCTTGGATTCAAACCCGTAAGGGGGAGATCTCCAAGGAGCCTAAGGCTGATTGGACCGTTGGAGCAGATGGAGGCCTACGGATGAAGGGTAGGTTGGTCATGCCAGCTAGTTCAGAGCTGAAGAGGGAGTTGTTTGATGAGGCTCATCGTACTCGGTACACAGTGCATCCAGGGACTACCAAGATGTACAAGGACCTGAAGAGACGTTTCTGGTGGAGTGGTATGCGGAGAGAGATTGCAGACTATGTGGCTAGATGTTTTACCTGTCAGCAGGTGAAGGCAGAGCATCAGAGACCCGCAGGGAGCCTTCAGCCTTTGCCTATTCCGGAGTGGAAGTGGGCAGATATTTCCATGGATTTTATCGTGGGGTTGCCGAAGTCGAAGAAGGGGAATGATTCAGTCTGGGTGATAGTAGACCGGTTGACGAAGTCAGCACATTTTATTCCAGTGAGGACCATTTATACAGCCGAGACCTATGCGAGGATCTTCATTCGGGAGATAGTTCGACTTCACGGAGTACCAGACACGATTGTGTCGGATCGAGGATCAGTTTTCACTTCACACTTTTGGAGGAGTTTCCAGGACTCATTTGGCAGCAAGCTATCTTATAGCAGTGTATTCCACCCACAGACGGATGGTCAGACAGAGAGGGTGAATCAGGTGTTGGAGGACATGTTGCGGGCATGTGTCATTGACTTCCAAGGCAGTTGGGAGGATCACATTCCACTGGTAGAGTTCGCTTATAACAATAGTTACCAAGCGACGATCGGTATGGCCCCGTATGAAGCATTATATGGGAGACCTTGTAGATCACCGATATGTTGGGCCGAGCCGGAGGACAGCTTGATGCTTGGACCAGAGTTAGTGAGGCAGACTACTGAGAAGGTAGCCTTGATCAGGGAACGGATTCTAGCCGCTCAGAGTCGGCAGAAGAGCTATGCAGATAAGAGACGGAGACCCCTCGAGTTTCAGATTGGGGATTTGGTTATGCTGAAGGTGTCGCCTATGAAAGGCGTGCAGCGATTCGGGAGGCGAGGGAAGCTTGCACCGAGATATATTGGACCATTTCAGATTTTAGAGCGCATTGGAGCTGTGTCATACAGACTAGATCTTCCAGCTTCTATGTCTAGTATACACAATGTATTCCACATTTCTATGCTCAAGAAGCACTTGCATGACGAGGAACAGCAGCGAGTGTTGGATGCACCGGAGATTGAGCTTCAGGATGATTTGACTACTATCGAGATTCCAGTATCTATTCTTGCTAGAGAAGACAAGAGACTCAGAAACAAGGTGATTCTATTGGTGAAAGTTCGGTGGAACCGAAGTGGAGTGGAGGAAGCTTCTTGGGAACGCGAGGAGGACATGCGACGCGACTACCCACACTTATTTGAGCAGGTAAATTAACTAAAGTATTTTTGACGTGAATTCCTACTTGTATATTTATATGAATACCTTGACACCTATACTTAACACTAGAATGATGGCATTTTTATCTAATTCCTAATCTTGCGGAACACACGGTATATGCATGGGGGGTTCCTTGTTTGGATTTTTCGCCCGACGTACTAGTTCCGTTAGGTTAGGGGTCGAATAAGAATATTACCATTGTAGATCGTTAAGTGTAAATGTCACTATATGCTTATTTTAGTGATTGATATGTGTGATTGATATGTGTGAACGAGTATGTGTGCGGGTTGGATTAGACCCTTGTTGTGCTTTTCAGCATCATTGCGAGTTAGATATGATTCCTGAATTTCGAGGACGAAATTCTTTTAAGGGGGGGAGAATGTAAGACCCCGTTGATTTTGACAACTTTCAAGTGTGAATATGAGTGAACAAAGATAATTAATATATATTATAAATATCTTTGTGGCATGGTCATGCATGGGAAATGATATTTGAGCTTATGAGCATGTGTATATGCCTCAGGTATGAGGATGAGTTGTAAGTTTGCATATCGTGTGCAAAAGAATCAATGTATGCAGATTTTTGTTCATGAGTCGACTCATAACATGTCATGAGTCGACTGATCAGGTTGAGTCGACTCACGCCTGTCATAAGTCGACTCATGATATCAAGTCCTGTTCCCAATTTTCTTCTGCTGAGTCGACTCATAATTTTTATGAGTCGACCCATGGTCATGAGTCGACCCATAATGAGTCATGAGTCGACTCATCGCATTTTTTCTGGCTTCTTTCGATTCGGGTTTGTGGGTTTCGGGTCGGGTTTAGTTGGCTCCTATATATTGCTTAGCACCCGAAAAACACCCATTTACATCAGATCTCCCCAAGAAAACCCTAGCCCCTCCCTCTTCTCTCAAACCCTAGGTGTTCTTGGAGATTTTGGGGGCGTTTCAAGGAGGATTTCAGCGTTCTCTCTTGGATTGCAGCGAGGGGGATTGTTATTCTTCACATCTGAGGCGAGTAGCATCTCATCCAAACCCTTCCCCATGTTTTTAACTGTTTGTAAATGTTTTTAATGGATTTTATTGAGCCTAAGACTTATTTTAAGTACAAAACAATATTCTTGTTAGGGTGAATGCTAGAAATCATGTGTTTAAGATTTTAAATCCTCACCAACAAGTTTTTAATGAAAATCCAGATCTGGAAAATTTGTTTAAAGAATAAAAACAAGAGTTTTTATATTAATTTAATGTTTTCCTTCATGATTAGGGATTTAAATGTTAGTGTTAACATGCAAGTAATTGTTTCATGTTATATATATGTTTCCTCTCTGTGTAATAGTCTAAACTTGAAGGCCAGATGCATGTATACTGGTAAAATTGAGATATGGAACGAGTTGAACAAATTCAGTTCAAACAAATGCAGATTTCAGCTCTTGAGTCGACTCACGACTCATCATGAGTCGACTCATCATGTTGAGTCGACCCATGGCTAATCATGAGTCGACTCACGAACTCGTTTCCTGTTGTCATTTATCTTCTGCTGAGTCGACTCGTCAGTATACGAGTCGACCCACGATGTATGAGTCGACTCATAAGAGTGCATGAGTCGACTCATCTGGGTTTTTCCTGTTTTCTTTTGTTTCCTGTTTAAACACTTGCTGTGTACAAACATATAGACTGAACACACATGTTATATATGTAAGATGACTTGACATGATACAAAGTTTGGACATGCACGACAAGGCACGTATAAGAGTTGAATGGACACTCCATTAATAGTAGTAACTTCATGGTTCATGTAAAGTCCTCGTGTTGGACTATAAGCGATTAAAGTCCTCGTGTTGGACTATAAGCGACTAAAGTCCTCGTGTTGGACTATAAGCGACTAAAGTCCTCGTGTTGGACTATAAGCGACTAAAGACCCCGTGTTGGGCAACCTTTGCTAAACCTTGAGCATATTACACATTTGGGTTGTGAGCACGACACTTTGATGTAGTTGGACATGATAGTGATTTAAGTGTACATGACACTTATTTCGACTATGTATTTTTGGCACAGCTGAGTTTCTTGGTAGACATGGGAGTATTATCTTTTCTTTTCTTTATTGTTCATATATTAGACTTCGGGTTTGGAAACTTAGGGATTTTCAATTTGAGATACAAGGTATATATATGAGGGTTTCCTTGTTTGGATTATTTCGCTCGACGTACCTATGCTCGTGTTGAGATTTCCTAAGTACTAAAACCCCTTACTATTAGGACATTGTATATATATATATATATTCTGTCATTACTGTATTTTCTTATACAACGAGCCCTATCCCTTGGGGTTGGTTGTGATGTTGCTCGCTAGCGCTTTGACGCTCGTTGTCCCTCCCCCTTTTCAGGTCACGAGCCAGGAGCACGGAGAGCCGTAGGTTGATAGCGGACTACTTTAGTGTTCAGCTTTACTTTATCTATGTATTATTTTCTATGGGCTCCACTGTAATGTTTTCAGACATTTGAGAGTTTATTCTAGAGATGTTAAGGCTGTGTTGCCTTAATTTCCTTTACTCAGACTTGCGGTATTTTGAGACTTGTAAGAACTCCAGTTTATTTCATTTCAGACTTTGACTATGTACTACAGTTTATTTCGTTGATGAGATGTATTGTGTTCTATCATTTCATCTAGTATTGTTGATTCACTTTTCACTTGCTTTGTACCTACACCTGATGTTGACTCCACTAGAGAGATAGTGATTGTGATGGTGAAACGTGTTACTGCACGGTGTGGTGCATGGCAGGTTTGACATCCATGGTTTCACCTCGGACTGCAACCGTGTGTGAACCCAGGGGCGTCACACGATGATACTCGTTATTAGCATGCCGCTTATGCGGAATATTTATTACCACCTCAAGTCAAAAGACAAGCGGGACGACCTCGATCTGTGCGCATCAGAGGTACTATGGATGAAGGACGGGAAGGAGGAGCATCACGAATCAGATGTGGAACATGTAGTCAATTAGGGCATAATAGGTCTCGTTGTCCATCAAGAACAAGTTTATAGCAATTAATTGGTAATATATTTTCTATTTACATTGTTAATTTTATTTTTGTGGCCTTATACATTTGGTAGAAACTAATAAGGTAATCTTGACATGTTCAGGTATATACGCGATGCTCCCCGGGCCGGTTTCTGATGAAGTCCTCTATGATCAGCCACGCCATCGTTCAGAGAGTATATCATTTACAGAGGTACTATGGCTCTATGTTTTGATTGATTTAGTTTAGACTCACATTATTTATTATTGTGATATTCTAATATTTGTTTTTATTTTTGTGTAGAGAGGGCAAGAGCTGGTTATGATTGATCATAGCCTTGGGCATATGCGTTGGCCGCTTGATGATCCTCGCATCATTGCCCTTGTATCCCAAGCCGGTTTTCTGATTTGCTCACAATTGCGATGGATGAAACTCGACTGGGCACTGCTTAATGCGTTAATGGATAGATGGAGGCCCGAGACTAACACTTTTCATCTACGTGTTGGGGAGGCAACTATTACTCTTCAGGATGTAGCAGTGATCCTAGGACTCCGCATTGATGGTCCTTGTGTCACAGGGACAGATAGGCATGTTTGGCGGCATGTATGTGATAATTTGCTAGGACTATCACCGGAGTCCTTGCCTGGAGGGTATATTAGATTGAAATGGCTAAAAGAGAATTTTGCTAACCCATTGCCACACAATGCATCAGAAGTCATGATCCAACAACATGCTAGAGCATATATTTTGCACATGATCGGGACGCTTCTTTTTCCCGATTCAAGTAAACATAAAGTGCATTTGAGGTAAGACAGGTCATAAATTGTTATTACTTTTGTATTTTGATAAGAAGATTTTTTTCCTCACTATTTTTAGAAAATCTGACTAACTTCCACATTTTTCAATAGGTGGTTACCACTTCTCGAAGACTTTGACGTGTGTGGGACATTATCCTGGGGTAGTGCTGTTTTAGCATATCTATATCGAGAAATGTCAAAGGTTGCTTTAATACAAAATAAAGAGCTCAAAGGTTGTTTGACATTGTTACAAGTTTGGGCATGGGAGAGACTGGTTTTGAAACCGCGATTATGCGAGATCCGAGAGTTGGATGGACAGATTCCACTAGGCTGCAGGTAAAATTCCTCAAATTTAATATCGTTTGATATTTTATTTTTCATTTAAACTTTTGAACAAAAATCTATCATATATAAAATTTACAGATGGAATGTCACTAAAGCCTATAATGAGGTCCCGGCTAGACAGTTAGACTTTTACAGGGGGGAGCTCGACCGTATGAAAATTTTTCAGGTATGAATTTGAATTGCAATCGTTTAAAGCTATCGATATATTTCAAACAACAGTTAATATATGGATTATTTTGCAGTTCGAGTGGCAGCCATACGCACCTTACCTACATCGTCTACCGCTGATTTGTATGGAGGGACACGGCATACGGCGGTCCAGAGTTCCTCTCATTTGTTTCGAAATTGTGGAGATGCACGTACCCGATCGCGTGTTTAGACAGTTTGGACTCACACAACACGCTCCACAATTGGTCGAAAAAATAGAGAGAAAGGCGGCTAAAGGTGGACATCAGATTAACTGGCAGCGCACGCATCAATCATACATAGCTCGGTGGAATGATCGGCATCAACTTATTGTCGATCCGCTTTATCCTCCAATGCAGGAAGTCGATTACATAAGATGGTATTGGGAGGTTACCCGACGTTGGATAATCACCCAAACTGCGCCTCCAGTCGACGAAATCGAGATTCGCAACCAACAATCTCGATATGTACCAAGAGGGTTAGATGAGAGGCGATGGGTAAGTAAATTGCTTTAGATTATAATAGATTTTTCAATCTTTATGTTAGCTTTTGGTTTCTTATATGAAGCAATATTTTTATGTAATTGTAGATAGACGCATTGGACGATGTAGTGGGGATTGCAAATGAGGGTATAACTACCGCCATTGGAGATTCTGTGGACGTATCGATATTACAGCGGATAGTGACGAGAGTTCGTAGAGCTTTTCATCAAACTCAAGAGGATCGACATGAAGGTCGTGAGCGGGTGGATCTTGAAGATACTACATATGTGTGCCACCGTAGACGTGATATATCTCCCACGCACGACGATGAAGCTGGCCCGTCACAACGAGCTGGTCCGTCACAACGAGCTGGTCCGTCACAGCCCCACACACAACCGGAGAGCGAGCATATACAAGCTCAAGAAGAAGGGGGCCGCCGACGATCTCAGCGGGTGCGAAGGCCGAGACAACGGGGGAGGGGTGGATTTTTCCTTTGTTAGTTTTTCCATGTAGATTATTGTCGTATGGATTTATTGATGCATTTGGATTTATTCTACTTAAGCTACATATTATCGTATGGTTAGACTTAATGCAGTTGGAATTATTTTGTGCTAATGTGAATTTTGGTTGACTTTTGGATGTGATGTTGTGATGATGTATTGTTTTGTGATAATGTGTAATTTTTAGAGGGTTGTATGCTCAGCTAGAGGGTCATGCATGTTTTGTGCATGTTTTGCCTCTGCAAATTATACGGGACTAATAGTCCCGTATATTTGATTGCAGAACCATCCTCTGCCCTGCAAAATATACGGGACTAGTAGTCCCGTATTTTTGCTGGGCAGATCAAAATTGCTCTGCAAAATATGCGGGACTAATAGTCCCGTATATTTGATTGCCGAGGCCAAATGTCTCTGTAAAATGTACGGGACTAGTAGTCCCGTACATTTTGGTGAGCCATGAGAAACTGACAGAAAACATACGGGACTAATAGTCCCGTATGTTTTCTAATCTCTAATTAGTGCACTGAAAACATACGGGACTAGTAGTCCCGTATGTTTTCAGGCCAGGTTTTTGAAAATCGACCTCTTTTTGGCCTGTTGGCCAAAAAGAGGTCGATTTTGCTAAATATTTAGCAAAACGGTCGATTTTGCTAAATATTTAGCAAAAGAGGTCTATTTTCAGAATTTTTCCTTTTTTTCCATTATTGTTCATTTGATCTAATGACAATTAATTATGCCTAATTTGAAATTTGCGATTTTCATGGGTTATGCTCATGATTTTGGCAATTTTTCCAATATTTAAAAATTAATGATTTCATGAGCTATAATATACAATTGTAGTTAATTTGTTAGTTCAGACAATTGAACTTTCTCACATCCACTCGCGATTTTAATGGGCTTTAACCACTTTTTTTGCCATTTCATTCTTTGACCTAATGACAAATAAATATGTGCATTTAAAAATTCACAATTTTCGTGGGATAGTCCATGATTGTGGTTTATATTGGCTATATAACCCAAGATTTTAGTTTATTGTCATTAGTTTTGACTAATTGGGAATTATATTTTCTTTCATAAAAATCATAAATTTCATGAGCAACCCACAGTTTTGTCAATTTTGTTCTTCGACCCAATGGAAAATGAATATGCTACTTCAAAATCCATGATTTTCATAGATTAGTCCATGATTTTTGTCCATCTTGTTTATTAAAACTATTTAGCAATTAATTATGCGTACTACAATATTCAATGATTTTAATGGGCTTTAGCCAATGATTTTTGTCCATTATCGTTCATTCGACCCAGTGGCAATTAATTATAATTATTTGAAGCGGGTCAATAACTCATGACTTTGACAATTTTTGTTCATTTTGTCCTAATGGCAAGTAATTATACATACCTCAAAATTCGTAGTTTGCATGGTCTATAACCTATGATTTTAGTTTATTTTAGTTAGTTTCGACCAAATGGAAATTAAGTTTTCTTTCATATAAAACCATGAATTTTATGGACTACAACCCACAATTTTATCAATTTTTTTCTTCAACCAAATGGAAGATAAATATACACACTGTCACACTTTAAAATTTGTTATCTCAACAACATATATATGGCGAATCAAAAAAGCACTTAGCATTATTTTGAGCTAGGATCTGACTCCTATTTAGTGCAAAAGATAACATATGTTTCAATATCAGTAAAGTTACAGAATCCCACCAATACAAAAGATAATATATGTCTCGGTATCTCTAATACCAACTGACACATAGTATAATTCAATCTATACAGTGTGATATTCAGTCTGTCATTGGCAATAAAATTTGCAAGAGAAACATATAATCTATACAGTGTGATATTCAGTCTGTCATTGGCAATAAAATTTGCAAGAGAAACATATAAGGACAACTGTTATGTATTACGGACATATCGTACTTAACTTCACAAACTAGTAGCATGACGAACCAAATGCACACAGATAATGTATAATACAATCAGGGAATATAAAAGATTGAAACATGCACATATTTGTATCGTAGGATCATCCCAATTGGAGATGCACACCTGTAATAATGGATCATTTACCTTTCTAGAACTAAGGGAAAACCCTACTAATCCAGAATAATGTTAGAATTGGGGGTGGATACCAACCTCCGCCGACGAGGAGCTCCGGCGAGCTCGAGAAATGGCGCAGGCGAAGCTGGAAA
>BQKN01061478.1:86129-102657 GCA_022839385.1 Asparagus kiusianus | reverse complement strand
CGAAGATATAATGAATTCCACAGCGAAAGCAACTTTTGACGAAAACAAACTGGCGACCACAGTGGGAGCCAACGGTCTCGCTGCCGAGACCGTCGTGTCGCAGCCGATCATCAAGATCCCAATTGAATCAGCGGTCGAGTATAAGTTCGACCAAACGAAGTTTGAGGAATACTTGTCATCCTCATCTGCAAAGATTTCCTCGCCTCGCAAATGCAGGAAGACTTTATCTTCGTTGAAGCTCTTTAAATGGTCAAATGCTACAAATGAAGACTCTCGTCTGATTGTTGCTGAGAATTCTACTCGCAACATCTCTGCTCACAATGACTCTTCCCCAGTTAAAGAGTCATGGAATCAAATCCCACCGGTACTGACAAAAAGGGCTCGCCAGAGACAACGTCAGCGCCGCGCTCGCCAAATGGCTAAAGCCTTAGAACAAACCGACGGAGTTCGTTATCATGCGGACTTAGAGTCGAGGAGGCATCGAGTGAGTCAGTTGTTTCAACAAGCAATCACTCATGTCTCTACTAAACCAACGATGGATGAATGGACTCTTGTCAAAAGGGCTCGCTCAACCCTCAAAGAACGCATACAAAAACGTCGTGCAAAGACTGCTCATGCCCGTGCTCTCCTATAACAAAGGATTAAAGGGAAGAAAGAAACGGTGACCAAAGAACCACCGAAATTCTGTAAAGCTTGGACCCTGAAATCTGGAGTTGTACAAAACCAGCATTCGGAGCCCGTGAAGATTCCATACCCACAAGGGGGTGGTTTTAAACGTGTAATGCATGACATAACCTTGGATCGCTCAAGGACAGTGATAAATCGTCCCGAGAATGCCAACAAGGTTTTACACCCTCAGAAGGAGACGTGTTCACTAAAAAGTACCGTCATACCTGAGAGGTCATACCAACGGATGATAGGATTTTCCGGCAAACATACCGACGAATTGTACTATCAAGCTGGGGGTATGAGCAAAACACAAAAGAGAACTGTCCAGGAAATAAATTCTCATTGTTCCTGTACACGACTCATTAGAGCCGAAATGTCAAAACCCAAGCTGAGACATTTCCACAAGAAGCTTGCTGCTCAAGAGGATGAATTCTCTGAAGACGCTATCAACATGGTTGATAAAAGAAAGCATGAAGGGATATCCTCGGAGGATGAACTTTCAGACACTTATTCAGCCATCGCTTCGGATGATACGATGTCTAGCGCAGGACAAGTCAGAGAAGTGTTCACAATTACTGCTGATCAGTTCGCTCAAATACTTCAGGAAGCTCTAGCCAAACAACGCGAAGAAATTAGAGCTGAAATGAAGACAGAGATGGAGTCGGCTATCCAACAAATGAAAGAACTTTTAGCTCAACGGCCTCAAACTCTTGAGTCCAGCCAACAAGCCGAGTCCAGCCGTCGTGCTCAGAATGTCATAGACGACAGTGATCCAGAAGTGGATGAAGTCATCTTGGCTGATACACCTCCCAATGGCAATAACGCTGGGGGTGATTTAACGGATTCTCCCAGTAATAACATTGGGGGTGGTTCGATGGCACCTCTTACAGGGGGTGATCAAGCTCATTCTCCTCAATGTCCTTCGAATGAAGATGATGATGAGAGAATGAAAGAGCTTGAAAACAAAGTTAATACTTTGATGACGGCTCAAGAGGTGAAGAAGACGGGTATTCCATGTCCCTATCCAAGAGAATGGGATTCAATTCCATACCCGACAAAATTCAATCTAATTAACTTCACACCATTTGAAGGAAAGAGCTCGCCTACTCAGCACTTGATCTATTTCAAGTCTCATTTGGGCATGATATCTGGAAACGAGGCTTTAATGGTCCGGTCATTCGTTGGCACCCTTCGTGGACCCGCCTTCGATTGGTATCAACGTCTCAAACCTGGGAGCATCAACTGCTGGGATGACATGGAAAGTTTGTTCCTCAGCAATTTCTTTGATGATGATACCGAAGTGTCAATCGGAACCCTTTTGGATGAAAAGCAAAATGACGGAGAGTTGGTCGATAATTTTATCAAACGCTTCCGTAACAAGGCAATGAATTGCAGAGATCCTGTCACAGAGGAGTTTATCCTGCAGACATGCCATAACAATCTTTCCATCGATGTATTGGAAGTCCTGGGGGTCGTGCCTTCGACCACTTGGAGAGAGTTAAAAATACGTGGCGAACAAGCTGAACACTTTCTTAAAAGAAAGAAAGTTGAGAGAAGCCAACCGACGACATCTACAACCGCGGTGAATGCGACTCTCGATCCGAAATTCCAAAAAGAATACTCTTTCGAAGATGATGAAGCTCCAACCATCTTAAAATACCTCCTTGCCAACAATAAGATCGAGCTACCACCTATTAAAGATCAAGAAGGTGCTAAGATGATCACGGATCCAAACTACTGTGCATACCACATAAGGGTCCTTCATCCCACTGAGATTTGCTTTGGACTCAAGAACAAGATCCAAGCCTTAATTGACTCTGGCGTTATAACGGCGAAACAAGCCAAATAAAGACGAAATATACTCCATTGGATGCACGAGTATAAACTGCTTTTCCACCTAACTCCAGTGGGTGCACGAGTATAAACTGTTTCCCCTCACTCCAAAGAGTATACGAGTATAAACTGCTTCTCGGTCATCCAATTAAATACATCCCGGCTTCACAAAGGAAGCTGGGGGTGGATGATTTATGTAACGGGAAGTTCCTAGATAATCTTATATTCTTAAGGATAACCCGAACATACGACTGATGATAACGTATTCCTCGTTATACCTAGTTTTGCAAAGAAAGCTGGGGGTCGATAATTCATATGACGGGAAGTTCCCGGAAGAATGTTAAACATAATATTTTTAGGGATAACCCGATTATTATGAACAAAATGATAAACACTAAACTTCTATTATGATTTCTGAACATTCTTTTGCTGAGATGAGATTTGATCACTTCATTAGATCGATTTTCCCTCACAAAACTCTCATTGATGTTTGACAACTCACAGTCTCCCACCACAGAATCACCCCCACCGATCAGATTAATTGAAGTTGGGGCCACCAAAATTCTTTCCATTCAAACTTCCGCTATATTCATGCACTCAACACTTTCATGGTTAGAGTCCAGATATAATGCTTAGAATTTTGATCGGTCGATCCTTGACGAATTGTCAAACCCCTTCGTGTTAAGTCTTTATCACTTGACACCGAAAAATCCACCAAGTGATTGGTACGAGTCAGCACTCCCACTGTGATTTGATCGAGTCCACACTCCCGTTATGATTTGTACTCCCACTGCTCCTATTTGGTCAAACCTTTAAACAGTTAGGACCAAAGCCAAAATCCCCTCTCGATTCGTTCCATGAACGAGAGGTCCACAAATTAAACGATCAAACCTTTAAACAGTTAGGATCGTATCAAACTCCTACTTGGTCAAACCTTTAAACAGTTAGGACCAAAACCAAAATCCCCTCTCGATTCGTTCCATGAACGAGAGGTCCACAAATCAAAGGATCAAACCTTTAAACAGTTAGGATCGTATCAAATCCCCATTTGGTCAAACCTTTAAACAGTTAGGACCAAAGCCAAAATCCCCTCTCGATTCTTTCCATGAACGAGAGATCCGCAAATTGAACGATCAAACCTTTAAACAGTTAGGATCGTATCAAACTCCCACCTGGTCAAACCTTTAAACAGTTAGGACCAAAGCCAGAATCCCCTCTCGATTCGTTCCATGAACGAGAGGTCCGCAAATTGAGCGATCAAACCTTATGACAGTTAGGATCGTTTCAAACCCCATTTGGTCAAACCTTTAAACAGTTAGGACCAAAGCTAAAATCCCCTCTCGATTCGTTCCATGAACAAGAGGTCCACAAATCGAGCGATCAAACCTTCCTACAGTTAGGATCATCTCGAAACTCCCATTTGGTCAAACCTTACTACAGTTAGGACCACAACTAAATCTCCTTTCGATTCATTTTGCGAACGAAAGGTCAACTTTTGAATTGGATAATCAAATCTTATGACAGTTAGGATTATTCAAACCAATCCAGATTCTCTAAGTGGAGATCCCACCTCGAGTTTCTTTTGCATCAGGAGATAGAATATAAAATTCTTCCTCTCCGATTTTGGGTTTATCTCTACCAACAAACAAGAGACCAGGAGATAGAATATAAAAGTCTTCCTCTCCGATTTCGGGTTTATCTCTACCAACAAACAAGAGACCAGGAGATAGAATATAAAATTCTTCCTCTCCGATTTCGGGTTCATCTCTACCAACAAAAAAGAGACCAGAATACTCCAATAGGTACACGAGTCTAAACTGTTCCCTACCCTCAACAGGAAGTTTCTGGAGAATATCACTTTGAATATTCTTAAGAATAACCTGGCTACCTCCCAACAGGTATATGAGGTTAAACTATTTCCTGAACACTCCAATAGAGTATATGAGTATAAACTGTTTCTCCAATTCTTCGATGGCAGTTCTAATTCAAGACTTCGATAACGGCCACGCGATAAACGCAGCACCGGAGGAATCTTAGCTATTCTACAAAGCACTGAATAGACTAAAAGATGAAGAAGTCAAGAAGTGAAGCCATTCGCAGACCATTCTATGCAACTTCCTCAACAAAGCACTGAAGAAATTGCAAGAAAAGCTTATCATATCCAAAGTGTCCCAGACTCTTCTCTGAAAATGCTGAGTCTGAGATACTTTGGAGGGGGTATCTGTAGGCGTCAAAAAATGCTCACAGACATCCAAATACCATTCAAAACAAAGAAAGACGACATGTACACACAACCAAACAGCGCTTGGTGTCACGGCTCAGGCGCGACAGATCATAGTGCCGCGGCCATGGCGCGGCAGCACATGGTGTCGCGGTTAAGGCGCGGCAGTATATCATGCCGCGGCTAAGGCGCGACAGCCTAAGGTGTAGCGGCTATTATAGGGCGTACTGAGACGGTTACAAGGTAGTTATATGATGATTATTTGAAGTCCACGTGGCGGCATATCAGAAATAGAATGTGTGCTGACGTGGACAAACAGTTAAACCACGAAAAAGGTGGTTAAAAATCGTGGGAGAACAGTTTCAAGCACGATGGAACATGCTGGTAACTGCCCCTGTGGCCGCTGCAGTCCATGCTGCCGCGCCAATAGTCGCTGCAGTCCATGCTACCGCGCCAATAGCCGCGGCAGTGTTGGCTGTCGCGACCAAAGAACAGTTACATGGTCGGTTACTTCACCCCCATTTCCACTGTGGTTCATTCCTACCCCTATAAATACCTTCCTAAACACGGAGTAAAGGACGGAGAGCAGATTGGGGCAGAGAGACTTAAGCCTTTGGTGAATTTGAGCAAGAGAGAGAGTCTTCGTTCTTCACAAACATCCTCAAGAAGCTTTTGGCGATTCCTAGAGATCTAAGCTCTGACTTGATCTTTAGAAGAGTGAACATCTTACATCGATAAGATATTCGCTTCAAATTCTTACTTCGATAAACGAAGGAAGAATCCCCAAAACCTTCACGATTTAATCAGAATCTGTGAATCGGTGGTCCACGGGCTAACGCACCCCCGGCACAGGCAAAGATCCCACGCAAGCAGCGATCCAAACAACGATCCTGCGTTTGTTTCTAAAAAGTTGTAATTTTTCTTTTGTTGTGTAAAAGAAATCTTATAAAAAGGCTATTTCTTTTGAATTTGTTGTAATCGACCGAAGATATAATGAATTCCACAGCGAAACCAACTTTTGACGAAAACAACAACGTTCACCTCATTGGCCTTTGGGCCCTTTTTCTTGCCATTCTCATTCTCTTTGAGCTTCGGGCAGTCTCTCTTCCAATGTCCCTGCTCCTTGCAGAATACACATTGGTTCTTTGCTAATTGATGGCGGCCTCTAGACTTTGACCTTCCTCTATTACCACCTTTCGGATATGGGCTTCTACCTCTCGTCGACAAGGCCTCTCCTGAAGTACTATAGCGCGGGAAGTCTCCTTATCCTTCCTCCTCAAATCGTAATTTGTCAAAGCGTTAGTCACTTCACTATAGCTGATAGAAGATCTTCCGTTTAACAAAGTGAGCACGAAGGTATTATACTCCTCATCCGGTAAGGAGCCCAATAAAATAATCGTATTGTACTCATCCGATATCTTCTCATCAACATTTGCCAAGTCCGACAACAACTTAGTATAGTTGTTCACATGAGCCGCTAGCGAGGTGCCTCTAGACATCTGAAATCTGAAGAGTCTTCGCAGCAAGTGCAATCTGTTCTCAACACTCTTTGTGAGATACTTGTTGTTGAGAATTTATCACATCTTCATTGCAGACGTCACCCCAATCACATCATATTTCAGTTCCTGTTCGAAACAGGACCTGATCATCCCACACGCGTTCCTATTCATCTTATCTCATACCGCTTCTTCATATTTAGGTGGCCTCTCGTGGACCATGATGGTCTCTTCCAAATTCTGAGCATTGAGCGCATCCTGTACGTCGCTCATCCACAAACCAAAGTTGATTTTTCCGTCATATTTCACCACACTAATCTTAGTGTTCTGAAAACCAACTTGTATTATACTCGCCATCGATTTGCTGCTTTCACCTTCTTCTCCCATTGCGAACTAACTCCAAATTATAGAGAAAGAACAAATTTGATAGAAATTAGGAATCACCCAACTGAACCCTAGACCGGATTCCAAATAGATCTCCTATCCACACGAGGAAAGCGAAATCTCCAACGGCAACTCCTAATGCTATCTCCATCGAAGCCTAGAACTCCAAGAACCAAGCTTTACACAAAAAATCTTCCTCCACCAAACTCCAAAACCCTAGATCTGAAATCTGGGCTCTGATACCACTTGTTGCGCGCAGCGAAAATTTCGGCAGCACTTCGACAGCACAACAAGAGAGTCAGATCGCAATAAGAATTCCCGTCTCACAAAGGAAATAAGAATCTGAAGCGAATATATCAACAAAGTGAGATATCGGCTCTTCCTCTCATCAGTTCTAGGACTGACATATCGAGGGATCCTAAAAAGCTATTACAAATCACACAAATAGCAGTACAACCAACTTTTACATGGTTCGGCAAATTACCTACGTCCACGAGGAGAGGATGGGGAGATTTTACTATATGGAGGAGAAATACAACGGGTTACAACTCACAAAATCACTCAAATATAACCCTAACCAAAGCTCTCAACTCTCTCACAATATCTCCCTCTCAAAGTGCTCAAAACAATGCTAATTCTCTTTACCTCTTCTCTCCTTCAATTGTTCCATATATATAGAAATCCTAAAATCATAAACATACTAGGAATTCTAAACCAAAATCCAAATCAAATTAGGAATCCTAATAACCTATTACCAAAATAGATTAGGAATCCTAATAACCTCATGTACCAAAATAGATTAGGAATTCTATCCAACAGATCGTTAGTACCCATCCAGATAGACACTTCACGGCTCAAAACAACAAAGCCAGGGGGGAGACAATCATGCATCCATGACATGGTCTAATTAAAATTTCTTCAAGGTCTTGTTAAATTATATAGCAACTATTGTTCGCGGGAAAAATCGTGTCTTTCTTCATTGATTCCATTGCACTCTCAATAACTGTTTATCGGTTACAAAGATCCGGTCTTTTTATAAGATCCGGTTACAACGAAAATCAAAATAAAAGAAAGATTGCAACTTTTTCTCTTGTTTGTCGAACAAATCACGAGTTCCTGTTTTGCGGTCGCTCGCTTGTGTGGGTTGTTTGCCTGCGCCGGGGTTTATCCGTGGACCACCGCGAGATCTAGATCCGGTCGGATCTACGCAGTATAACGGGTATTATTTCACCAAGTAAATAATAGCCTGAGGGATTGTTTCACCAAGGAAACAATCGCTCAAATCTCGGGATCAAAGACCAAGCTTTGATCCGGAGTATATCGACGTAGATCTGAGATCCGGTCCTCTCGAACACCTTCCTTATTTGGCGTTGACGATCACCGAGCACCAGATCTGGATGAGCAAGTCCTTGACGTCCCAAAGTTTGAATCTTTTTAAGTTTGGAGCTTCGAATCCTACAGGGCTTCGCCTCTCTCCAAACATTCCAACCTTCTCAAATGAACAACCCCCTCTCCTATTTATAGCCAAGCGTCACTGTGCCCGTGCACGTGTGGCCAACACACACAAGAGGGGGGGGAGCCGGCCACCTCAAGGTGGCTCGGCTCATGGCTCGGCCGAAACCGAGCCACCCCAAGGTGGCTCGGCCCAAGCCGAGCCACCCTGAGGTGGCTCGGCTGCCGAGCCACCTTAGGGTGGCTCGGCTTGGGCCGAGCCACCTTGGGGTGGCTTGGTTTCGGCCGAGTCCCCTCGGGTGTTGTTCGTTTCGGTCTTTTCCGCTGTTTCCGGTTTGTGGTTGACTTGGTTTGGAATCGATTTGTTGACTTGATTCCCGATTTAAAAGTAAATCCATTTCTGAGTTCGAGTCCGAAGCTGATCTTGATTCGATCGTGATTCATCCGAGTCCGTTCTTGGTTGGAAGACTCATTGACTCCCCGAACCGTTGGATTGATTCCGCACGCGAATGCATTCTGTTGATCGCGTGCAATTTGTTGACCTTGCCGCCTCGTCACTCGATGGTTCGTTGATTTGTCGATTCCCCGTGTCAAGCTGTGCGAAGGGACCTATAGGTAATTTTATACGCCTACAGATACCCCCTCCAAAGTATTTCAGTCTCGTTCTTTTATAGAAGAGTCTGGAATACTTTGGATGTGATTGTCCCAACCTTTAGTCGGTGTAACGGGACTTTGGAATGGCTTCTGTTCTGGATTCCTTCAATTCCTTCAGGCTATTCGGTACTTTGTTGAATGTCTGTAAGGATTCCGGTGCTGCATTTATTGTCTGACCGTTGTCGAAATTTTAAACTTGAAGTCGATTCTTGATTTCTTGACTTTTTAGCTCGAGTTGGTTGCTTCAACATAGAACTGATCATCGATTGACGGCGTTGTCCGGCGTTTGAGCTTCATTGCGACGCGTTGTCCGGCGTCCAGGCTTCATTGCGACGTATTGTTCGACGTCCGACACAGTTTATACTCGTACGTCTTCTGGAGTATACACAGTTTAAGCTCTTAAGGTATTGGAGCGTGGCAGATACTTGAGTCACGAGACCAATTCATAAAATTAATGCGTCAATGACTCGTATTTATAGAATTTTTGGCAAATTCTCAGCCATCAACGGGTTTGATGTGTCTTTACCGACTACCGTTTGAGTCGGGCTAGCATGCGGATTGTTTAAGTCCGTTCCGCATGTGACGTTATGCTAAAAGAGTTAACCCTTTTAGTGCTACGATATTGAATACGTAGACTTCGTCTTTCTCCCGTGAAAAGACTAAACAGCAACGTATATGAGACGTTGACTTAGGATTTTTGGCAAATCCTCAGCCTTCAACGGATTTGACGTGCTCTTACCGATTACCGTTTGAATCGGGCTTACATGCGAATTATTTTAATCCGTTCCGCATGTGACGTTGTGCTAAAGGAATAAACTCCCTTAGACTTTGTGCTATGATGTTGAATACATAGATTTTACCATTTGTTACGGGAATAGGTTACCCGACGACGCGTGTTAGGCGTTGACTTTAGGATTTTTGGCTAACCCCCAGCCTTCAACGGATTTGATTAACCTTTACCGACTACCGTTTGAGTCGGGCTAGCATGCGGATTGTCTAACTCCGTTCCGCATGTTACGTTGTGCTAAGAGGGTGAATCCTCTAAGACTTTGTGCTACGACTTTGAATACGTAGACTTTGCCGTTGTTATGGGAATAGGCTACCCAGCAACGTGTATTAGACGTTGACTTATCCCTACTTAGGCTTCGGGATAAAGGTCCCCAGAATCGGATTCTGGTGTCTTCTTCAATCGGTGAAAGACTAAACCGGCGACGCGTGTTAGGCGTCGGCATATCCTTTCTTAGGATTCAGGATAAAATTCCCCATGCGTATAAGGCATGGATTTTGGCGTTATTAATAACAACCTGCCGCAATGTTGAATATGTGAGCGAGTGTTCTTTTTAACGGTTAAGAACTAACCGGCGGTGCGTGTTAGGCGCCGACTTATCCTTTCTTAGGTTTCAGGATAAAATACCCCAGAATCGAACTCTGGTGTCTTCTTCTACGGAGAAAGACTAAACCGGCAGCGCGTGTTAGGCGCAAACTTATCCCTGCTTAGGTTTCAGGATAAAATACCTAGAATGAATCCAAAATTCTTGGAAAATGATTGATGTGGGAAGGAAGAATTTTATATTCTATTCCCTAAACAAAGAAGGAAAGGAAACTCGAGGTGGGATCTCCACCCCCAGAATTCGGAAAGGTGAAACTAAGAGTGGGATCTCCACTCCGAGAATCAAAAAGAATCGGATAACCCTAACTGTCAGAAGGTTTGATTACCGAACTAAAGATGAATCACTCGTTTATCGAGAATGAATTGTGGTTTTGGTCCTAACTGTATGAAGGTTTGACCAAACTGGAGCTTGAGATGACCCTAACTGTAGGAAGGTTTGATCACTCAATTTGAAAGCGGACCTCTCGTTCATTGGAGGAATCGAGAGGGGATTTTGGTTGTGGTCCTAACTGTAGGAAGGTTTGACCAAGTGGGGGGTTTAAAACGATCCTAATTGTAAGAAGGTTTGATCGCTCGATTTGTGGGCCTCTCGTTCATTGAAGGAATCGAGAGGGGATTTTGGTTTTGGCCCTAACTGTAGGAAGGTTTGACCAAGTAAAAAGTGAGAGTGAGAGTACAAATTACTGTAAGAATGTTGATTCATACAAATCACTCAAAGGGGGTATTCTTGGTGTTAAGTTATAAGGACTTAACACAAAGAGGTTTGACAATTCGTCAAGGATTTATATCAAAATTCCAAGTATTATATCCGGACTCTAACAATAGGAGTGTTGAGTGCACAGATACATCAAAAGTTTGAGTGGATTTAACCGAAAAGAATTTTAGTGGACCCACCGTCAATTAGTTTGATCGGTGGGGGATTCTGTGGTGGAGACTATGAGTCGTCAAATACCAATGAGAGTTTTGTGAGGGAAAATTGATCCAATGAAGTGATCGGATTTCATCTCAACAAAAGAGTGTTCGGAAATTAGGAGTTTAATGTTTATCACTTTATTCATCATGATCGGGTTATCCCTAAGAATATTATATTTAACATTCTTCTGGGAACTTCCCGTTACATGAATTATCCACCCCCAGCTTTCTTTGCAAAACTGGGTGTATCATTGTATCAGCTACATGATCGGGTTATCCTTAAGAATACCTCGCATGGCATTCTCCAGGAACTTCCCGTGGAAATAGTTTAGACTCATATACCTATTGGAGTATCAGGGAGCAGTTTAACCTCTTATACCGGTCGGAGGATTGAGAAGCAGTTTATACTCGTATACTCTTCGGAGTGGCAGGAAGCAGTTTATACTCTTATACCGGTCGGAGTTATGCCGTTCTCCACTGGCTTACTCTAGCGTTATGACGCCGGCTTCAACCAAGGTCTGGATGCTATTCTTTAAAGTAAAGCAGGCCTTGGTGGGATGAATGATCCTCCTGTGGTACGCGCAGTACTTCGGATCCGCAGTATCGTCAGCTTCCTCCTGATTCGTGATCGGTGGGAGCTTGATCTTGTTATTGTCAAGGAGGGATTTGAAGATGGCTGGAACATCTTCGTCCTTGAAGGAGTACTCTTTTTGAGGCCTCTGATCCGAAGTCTTTTGCTGCCTCCGGGACTGCTGTTGCGATGTTTGATTAGCATCGACAGTCGTTGCGGGTGTCTTTCCTTTACCACGGGAGGCGAAGTTCGAGTTCGGAGGATTTGTCGTCGATTGACTCCTCTCGGCCTTCTTCCTTCGGAGGAAGCGTTCGGCTTGTTCCCCTCGGACCTTCAAGTCTTTCCAAGTGTTGGACAGTGCTGTTCCCATTGCTTCCAACACGTCCAATGCGAGGTTGTTGTGGCAAGTCTGGAGAATGAACTCCTCGGTGATCGGGTCCCGGCAATTCAACGCTTTGTTCCGGAATCTCTTGACGAAGGTTTCGACCGGTTCCCTGTCCTTTTGCTTCTCGTCGAGCAACGTTCCGATGGATATCTCGGTGTCGTCGTCGAAGAAGTTAGCGATGAATTTTGTCTCCATGTCGTCCCAGCTATTCACGCTTCCTGGCTTGAGGCGGCGATACCAATCGAAGGCGGCTCCGCGAAGAGTGCCAACGAATGACCGCACCATCAGAGGCTCATTGCCGGAGATAACACCCAGGTGCGATTTGAAGTAAATCAAATGCTGAGTGGGGGAACCCTTCCTATCGAACGGCGTGAAGTTGATTAAACTAAACTTCTTCGGATAGGGGATTGATTCCCACTCTTTTGGGTATGGACAAAGAATGCCCGTCTTCTTCACCTCTTGAGCAGAAATCAACGTATTGATCTTATTCTCGAGGTTTTTGATCTTCAGGTTTTCACCTGTACCTTCGTTGGCATCCTCGTTACCACCCCCTGCATTGACGAGAGGGTTATTGGCATCACGAGTTTCATTTACACCTGTGTCCTCATCTTCCAGATTGTTCTGGTTATGACGACTTGGTTCGCCTTGTTGGTTCCTCAATGCCTGGATTTGTTGCTCATGCATCTCTTTCATAGTCTGCATGGCCATCTGCATCTCGAGCCTGAAGCTCTCCTGTTGTTTGGCCATGGCTTCTTCGAGCATCTTAGCCACTTGTTCCGTGCTTATCATAAATGACTCGCGGGGTTCTCCTTCACTGGATACGGTGTTGTCAGACGCAACCACAGAGCAAGCATCCGATTCTTCATCTTCTGAAGGTGGTCTTATCCGAACCCTGTCATAAGTTCCTTGTGCGATGGCTCCAGACTGCAGACGGGTTAGATGCCGGGATGCTTTCAGAATCGACTCGAGATCATCCCGTGTCGATGTCCTTTTGCTGGTCATGTTAGCGGTGACCCTCGGGAATTCTCTGTTTTCATCCACCGCTCTTCTTCGTCGGAAACGCCTAGGCCTTGGCTTTGGGGTTTCAGTGCTGAGCCTTTCGAACACCGAAACTCTTTCGGGGACCGTCTTGATGCAGTTACATTCAGACAATACCGTCCGAATGAGTTTGGAACAGGGGCATTGAGCTTCGAGCCTATGAGGACTTCTCTTTCTGGCTCTGCTCGTACCCCCAGCACGATAGTACAGCTCGTCCGTATGAAAGTCAGAGCAACCTATCGTGTGTTGGTACGATCTCTCGGGTATAACGTCATCGTCATCGGACGACAACGTTTCCTTCTGAGGGCGACCTGCCTTCTTTGGGCTTTCAAAAGTTACGCGCCTCGAAACATGCCTTTGTGGGCGTGTGTTCTCAGCGGACTCCTGGACTTCGATGCGCAAATTGGCGCGCACAGCTGCTTTGAACTCCTTGTCATGCTGAGAATGACGACGACCCCCAGCATGTTGAGCCGTTCGGGGCTTCTTCATCGAGCCCAAACTTTCTTAAACTGGAGCTTTGCATCGTCCATCGGGAAGTGGGCCGAGGCGCTCCAAAACTGACTTCTTTCTCCGGGATGATTCTGCGTGACCTCCCGGAGTGGCCATGGGAATTGTCGGCGACTTCGTTTGGTTCGCCGGAGGTTGAATCTGCTTCGAAGGTTGCTAAGGTTGTTCTTTGGCCTGAATCGCCACTTCGGATTTCGACCTCCAGACTTTGCGGGTTGGTGGCGGCTTCTTTGTCACCTCCTTCTGCAGCCTTCTACGGGCTTCTTCAATTTGAGCCCGTGCCTGCGCTGATAGTGCGTGGCGCTTACGAATGCGCTCCTCTAGCGTTGATCGGTTCCGTTTGACGCGGATCCATTCGTTGGTTGGCGGCTTGGAGGAGCTGCCACTCATCTGTTGTTGAGGCTGCTTGCCTCTTCTGTTCTTCAGATCCGTGTTGTAGCGGATCCCGTCCACAGATTCCATTACCTTTGCGAATTGTTTCGCAAGGCGTTGACGTTACCTTTGGCGGGCTCTCTTCGAGAGAGTCACCACGCCCTCGGCAACGGAAGATTTGGCCAGAGCAGATCTGACCTGGTTGGAAGTTGGAGAGATCTCACCCGATGCAGCTTCGGCATCCAGCGGGGCGAGATCTTCGTTGGTAGCTTCAACTTCTTCATACCAACGAACTTTTCTTCTGGAGGAGAACTTCTTGGACTTGCAGGACTTTCGAGGGGAGGTTGATCCGGACGAGGATGACAAGTACTCCTCGAACTTCTGCTGGTCGAACTCGTATTCGACCTCCTCCACGACCGGGATTGAGATCCGCGGCTGCGACGCAACGATCTCGGCAGCGAGATCGGTGGCTCCCACTGTGGTCGCCAGATTGTTCGCGGGAAAAATCGTGTCTTTCTTCATTGATTCCATTGCACTCTCAATAACTGTTTATCGGTTACAAAGATCCGGTCTTTTTATAAGATCCGGTTACAACGAAAATCAAAATAAAAGAAAGATTACAACTTTTTCTCTTGTTTGTCGAACAAATCACGAGTTCCTGTTTTGCGGTCGCTTGCTTGCGTGGGTTGTTTGCCTGCGCCGGGGTTTATCCGTGGACCACCGCGAGATCTAGATCCGGTCGGATCTACGCAGTATAACGGGTATTATTTCACCAAGGAAATAATAGCCGGAGGGATTGTTTCATCAAGGAAACAATCGCTCAAATCTCGGGATCAAAGACCAAGCTTTGATCCGGAGTATATCGACGTAGATCTGAGATCCGGTCCTCTCGAACACCTGCCTTATTTGGCGTTGACGATCGCCGAGCACCAGATCTGGATGAGCAAGTCCTTGACGTCCCAAAGGTTGAATCTTTTTAAGTTTGGAGCTTCGAATCCTGCAGGGCTTCGCCTCTCTCCAAACATTCCAACCTTCTCAAATGAACAACCCCCTCTCCTATTTATAGCCAAGCGTCACTGTGCCCGTGCACGTGTGGCCAACACACACAAGAGGGGGGGGGGGAGCCGGCCACCTCAAGGTGGCTCGGCTCATGCCGAGCCACCCTGAGGTGGCTCGGCCACCGAGCCACCTTAGGGTGGCTCGGCTTGGGCCGAGCCACCTTGGGGTGGCTCGGCCACCGAGCCACCTTAGGGTGGCTCAGCTTGGGCCGAGCCACCTTGGGGTGGCTCGGTTTCGGCCGAGTCCCCTCGGGTGTTGTTCGTTTCGGTCTTTTCCGCTGTTTCTGGTTTGTGGTTGACTTGGTTTGGAATCGATTTGTTGACTTGATTCCCGATTTGGCAGTAAATCCATTTCTGAGTTCGAGTCCGAAGCTGATCTTGATTCGATCGCGATTCATCCGAGTCCGTTCTTGGTTGGACGACTCATTGACTCCCCGAACCGTTGGATTGATTCCGCACGCGAATGCATTCTGTTGATCGCGTGCAATTTGTTGACCTTGCCGCCTCGTCACTCGATGGTTCGTTGATTTGTCGATTCCCCGTGTCAAGCTGTGCGAAGGGACCTATAGGCAATTTTATACGCCTACAACTATATATGTCAAATATGTATAACTAGCTAGTGAATGTGATTATGTGACACAAACCATGCGTCGATTTCATCAATAATGGACCATGGCATATTGGTCATTGCCATAATTATAGTCTACGTTGCCCATACATTTTTTTCACTACATAATATTTCTCTAATTAATAAGTGTAGACAATAGCTAGCTAGGTAAGCAAAAAGACTTGAGAATGTAAGGGTAGGAAAATGGCAAATCAAATTAAAGGAGGAGGTCTAAAGGTCGGCACCGCCACTATTTGAAATGAGAATTGAGGAAAGGAATTATTAAATGACTTTGCATTGGAAGTTTGGGTTTTCACTAAAGTCCCAAATATTGACTTATATGTCCATGCTTTGTCACTTTCCAACTATTCCTTTAAAGGCTCTAGGAAAACAATGACAAATGAGAGTAAATTTTGTTTGAAGAATCCAAGCTCAATTAACATTGTGATAAGATTTTGTAACATTAATTATAATTAGCTCAATCTTTGGAGGCTCAAAGTGATTAGATATATGCAATAACATAACTAGGTTCTTTTGAGCGTATATACTTGTCTCCTAATACGAGATTAAAGTTCTTAGGGATGCCCCTCTTATATATGCTAGAGCTCCCCTCCTCCTTCCTAGCTAGCAAGCCTTATAGATTTTTTTTTTGAATTAGAAAATAAATAATGTGATTTCCTTAAAAAATTTATTGTTAGATCAACATATATAATAACAAAATGTCATGGGGGCCAAGGCATACGTCCCTTGTTAATTTGTACTGCTACTCAGAGACTAGCTAGAGACAACTACAATAATTTCTTAACAGTACCATTAAAAAAAGATAATTAATACGGAGGGAGAATAAAAAAGAGATTGTTATTGTTAGTAAATCAGTTATTGCTTCCTTGGTCTCTGATTATGATAAAAAAAAATTAGTGCCCCTTCTTGCTCTTGTTGATGTTAATAATTTTCTTTGCGGTTTTTCTATAGAGTGCCC
>BQKN01061478.1:22619-68946 GCA_022839385.1 Asparagus kiusianus | reverse complement strand
AAAAAAAAAAAAAAAAACGAAAAAACAACAAAACCCCCGCAAAAAAAAACCCCTATCAAAAAGAAAATCGCTGTGTGTTTGTGCACATGCGAACCAACTGAAGATAAATACTAGAACATATTGTAGACCAACAATTACTATAAACATGAAGAGATAACTTGCACCAAGAAACAACTACTCATTCCCATTAGCAATGCCTCAGACTGGGGACAAGTTTAATAAGACCTTAAATGAGGGAGAAAGCCAATTAATTAAATTGATTTACAACCTTAATCACGGTCGTGAAGGCCAAGGACTTCAACAGCAAAAACAGCATTGTGCGCCACGCTTTGTAAACAAAAGACACAATTGAGATGTCATTCTGATCTGAGCACGTTGCAACTGCTTGTTTTTAGCTCTTATTATGATTCCAAGAAACAACATTTAGACTGTAACTTGATGGTTACTCATGCTGTAGCCCAATTCTGAAGATTTTTCAAATGGCGTCTAAATTTTGTCCAGTTACCATCTCTCTTCTGTCAGCTTTTATTCCAGTATTTTGGGCCACCTGCAAGTTCAACAAAACGGCAGTTAATTCTTATTTTGTTACATAGATGAATGCTGCCATTATTATTAGTCTGGCACCATGTTATCAAACTGCAAATTGGAAAATATCGAGCATCGGATGCAGGACATTTACTATAAACCAGTTTCCCTTTCAATATAATTATCACGACAGAACTTAAACCTATGAAAGTAGCAGGCCAATCTTTGATCTCAAGAGTTCAGATCTCAGATCATTTCTATAGAAACTCAAATTCATCAATTCACTTGTCATCAGATTCTTAATTGACCCTTTGCCTCACAGAATACCTTTTAAGCAAAATACCTGTAGAGCAGAAAGTTGAGAAGAATGCATACCAATTGCAATTTTGTGTATCCCCAGTAATGCATCAAGTATAAATCTAAGTTAGGTTGCAATTAAGCAGCCGCTGGAAGGATATATAGAGATCATTGTTATCTGCACCCAATATTTTTTCTGCCTTCTCCAAAGTTTCCTGCATTAAAAGCAAATTACAGGATAACATGTTACCTTGAAAGGAATAACCGCAAATTCAATAGTAATATCTGAAAATTCTGCCCACCAAATCCTCATTCGTAGAGCAAGCAATACTTCTTACCTCACGTGACTGTCTGTGAGCATTGAGCTCTTTAATATTGGCTAAAAATGCTCCAAATTGTTCATATGAGAGACGAGTCCTGAATCCAAAAGAAATTTGTATTATTAAATAGGCAATAACTAGTAATATGGGCATAGCTATCTCGTGAAGTTGTTTTTCTTCGAGAAGTAAAACTCGGAAAATATTTACCAACCTAACTTGACGGAAGAACTCTTTTCCATCTATTCGAGGAGCACGTCCTGAGAAAGTAATAACTCGTATGAAGCAACCAATAATACACTCATTCATAAACAATAGCTATTTTGATAGTCCACGGTGGATGAAAACAAAGTGTACGTGCAAAAATATCAAACTTCGTCTAGGGATGGAACCCTTCTGTACATATGTGTGCAGTAAATTAGACTTTAGCTAGACTAGGTTAGCCCAGATGCTCTACATGAAAAGGAATAATAAGCATCTGATGCATGGTTGACATTAGCTTATGTCTTGTCCTATCTTGACTAGTATTAGTATCTAGACCCTGGAACCAGGTATATTATGGTAAGTATTGAATTAAACTGACAGCTAATAGATGCTAACTACAGTATTACTATATATTTGTGGCAGTTTGCTTTTACCATTTCTGATTTCTGTCTATGTACATCATATCTGGAAATTGGGAATAAATTCATCAAAACGCCAGATAACTTTAATATTAGTTATTTTAACCTCTGGTCATCTATTTTATAGTCTTGCTTTTCAACTCCCGGTAAGTTTTAAGTAGATTCTCCTTTTTACTATTTCCGGCTAAAACGGTCATAGATATCTTAAATATTTTTAATGTTTCACTTTTGAGTCAGGGACTCCACAGTTCTACTACATGATATTCGGTTCGTGATTAGTAACCTGAAAGAGAGAGACCAGTAGGAGGTGAGGATGATGTAGACGACTGCTGACTTGAAGTTGACGTATTCAATGATGACACAAAAGAGTGAGCTTCAAAGCAAGACTTTGTTGGTGATGCAGAACCAGACCAGAACTTTGGTGATGAACCGGCAGTTGAAAAGCCCCTTGGGGAAACACTAGTTGATGCTATTGGCGTAGCAGCAGGAGTGAGTCGTGGAGTAATATATGGAGACACAGACAACTTATTTGCTGAAGACCCTGGACCTGTTGGCATATTACAGATGTAACTAAAGTCACCTCCAGCAATCGATAGCGTTTAGCCTCCAACATATGGATGGTTAAATTAATACATACCTTGAATTGGGTCGCCAGTTTCTGTACATACACTGACAAGACCCAATCCTCTGCGGCTGATGGATGCCTCGTCTTCAATGATCAAAAAGCAATAATACCATTGAGGTATAATTATAGAACAGTCAGAAACAGAAACTTGTAAACATATAGAAAATAATATTTATAAAGAATTTCGTTTAAAAATAGATAGAGGCAAACTACTAATCGATTGGAAAATAATGCTGTTGATATACCTTGCCACGAAGAAATTCTGGAAGTGGATTGATCACTGGTTTCCATATCAACTGATTCTGCTGGTTGCTGGGAGAAACACAATAGAGTAAGAAAAGAAGGAAATTTTATTTTTCTGGTAATGAATGGTTAGATAGAGAGGAATAATTCCAGAACAAGGGATTTAGAAAATAAATTGAGAATTTCTAGATGGCTCAAACTTACAGATGAATTATCATCATTAAGAGATTGCATCAGTTGCCTCTTGAAAGTCTCCAACTATCAATAAACATGGGTTCAGTTGAACAATCCGAAACATGGATATCATCGTCAAGAATAACTTCAAATAATAAGATTGTAAAGATTTCAAAAAATAAAATAACATCACGATAAGGTATCGTAGCAGTCGTATCAAAGTATCAAGTGTTCATTCTGTGATTTCAAAGGCTGTTATTATTATACATTTGAAAAATATATTCTTGAAACTATTTATGCATACATAATTTATTACATGCGCATCTGATTGACTAAAGCCGTTAACTTTAGACCCATGCCAGAAACCTGTTTTCCTATATTATGGTATTCACATGTGCTAACTGACTCCCTCAGGATCGACTAATCACCTACCTATCATCTGTCTACTTCAGAAGTATCTGTTGGCTGGTTGTGTCTGGAGGCAATCCTGCTGACCTATGTGTTTTGGTTCTCTTCTCTTGCTTAAGCTAGAATTCAGATGCATGGCATAAAGCTCTGTATGTCATGGCATTTTAACTAAAATAAGAAATACTCTAAACTCCGTTGATCTAGGTGCTGATGAATCATTACCCTAAAGTCTGTTAGCCTAACTGCTGATGAACCATTACAAGTTGATCTAATTGCTGATGAATCATTACAAATTGAAAAGAAGAATATATAGTATATAGTATATCTCAAACATACAGGATATCTGTAATTGCAAGGTTTTAATTGGATAGATGCATGAAGAAACGAACTTATGAACTCACATTCTTTTTTTCCCGTTTTTTTATTTTTTCCTTTTTTCTTTTTTTTTCAAAATTGAAAAATCCTCGAATTTCTTGGAATTGGTAAAACTACGCAAAGAATTAAATTTTGCATAGTTCAACTCAGAACCTTGACTCATCAATCGCCAATCTCATGCATCAAAAAAGTAAACTTTATACCACTACAAAGGGTCTCAAAAGTAAAAGAAAACCCATACCTTTGAGAGATCTTTTCCCAATTTCTTGGAAGTAAGAGCCAGCGTATCTCGCTCCTTCATCAACTTCGCCTTCAAGGAAAAAAAAATGCAACCAAAATTAAAACAAAGAAAAATATCAGCTTCAAACCCAAAAAAAAACAAAAATCCAAGAAAAATTCTACATTGTCTTCGAGAGCGATCCTGAGCCGCGCTTCGGAATCTCGAAACATCCGATCGAGCTCTGCAATCTGTTCTCGGAGGTCGGCGATCGTCCGATCCTTCTCTGAATTCTTCTGTCTTAGTCTCCCCGCCTCCGATTCGAGCTTGGAAACCCTAGACGCGATCGCCATGGACGTGATCCTGCGAGCGAGATCCAGTTGATCGTAAGGATCGGTTGGGATCACAGAGAGGATCTCATCGGGGAGGTGGAAGTTCGAGCCATTTTGAGCCATAAACCCTAACCCTAGAAGAAAAAAAAAATTTCTCACCCTTTTTTTTTCTTAATTTTGGAGAAGGGAAGAGGAAAAGGGAAAGAGCGGGGGAGACGAAAAAAGAGGGAAGGGAAGGAAGTAGGTAGTTTCAGTTGGGTTTAGAAAGTTGATGTTTTACATATTAGTCCCTGAAGAGTTGACATTTGCGAATTTATTATATTACAGGCTTCTCCCTCGAACACATTTTTCATTGTGAGAAAGTAATCTGTGTATTGAAAGAACATTAGAAAATCGTTATTTTTTTTATTACACTCCCAACTTTGTTCATCAAACGAATGAATTAAAAAAAACATGGTTTTTATAGAGAAATCATTTAAAAATTGTCACCATGTTGTTGCATGATCTGATTATAGTCGCAATTTCTGAAAAGATAATTGCATTTACGAGATGATCGGTGTTCATTATATCGCAACACTCTTTTTTACAGCAGCCGTGAAAAGAGATCAGTTATTTGAAGAGGGGAAAAAAAAGAACAATTCGCAAATTTATTTTGATTGAAGGGAAATCACGGACACAGCGAAGAGGCTCATTTGTATTATAATAAGATAACAGGAGTTATTAACAAGGACAACTAAGCAAAGATGCCTTCTAAATAATCACAATGTTGATTGCTTTGCTGGGTCACTGATAGTTCCGTGAAGGCAATGATCTTCATACAACTTTAACGTGACACGGACTCCGTGTCTCCATCACATCTTTAATGATCCAGTAACTGTCAACCCACGTTTAATCGGTAAATATCAAGAATTACAGAAGTAGCACGAGCTATGTGAGAAGTTTGAAAGAAATTGTTTTCGAAATCGGTACCCTGCTCGTCGTCGTCGTCCGTTTGGGTGTGTCTCCGATCCTCATCCAGTTGAGGAATCAAGGTTGTCATGTTGTTAATCCCGTGTATATCAACGAATGAAGTTGAAGCTTGTGCAGGAACTACCTTTATTGCGCTATCAGTTTGTACCCAGGTTGAGGAAAATACCTGTCGAACTCTGAATCCTGAAACATCTCGATAAAATCTGAATCTCTTCCTCTCTATTAACATGTTCATAGAACAAGAATGATCTCTGAGCATATAAATAACAGAATTTATTTGACACATCAATAGTTCACAGATAATCATACGAGGAAATGACGAGACTTCCTCTTTTGGAGGAAAGCCTAAGAAGATTCATAGAGAACAGAACAATAATTGACAAAATTAGATTAGTAGGCATCATCTTAAGCAATGAATTTGAGCAGTCATTCTGTTAATATCAGATGCATAATCAATCTCTAGATTTAGACCAAGTCGATTTGCTCAGATGAACATATTCTATTAAAAAACTGTGCAAAATATTGTCAACTATGACGTATAGACAACCATTCATATAACTCCTCTTTCACATTACAAAACATATATAGCCAATAAAGAATAAACAAATCAAGAATGAAAATGCAAAGTAATAGCTGGTACTTGACTCCCTTTTTCTAGGCTGAAAATATGAACCCTTGTTTATCAGCAGGCCATGGCGTACAAGGCTGTACATATAAATTCCCAACTCAACTCATGCACGCATACGAGAAAGTGGGACAAAGTTCTCGGGGGCCAATTTCTGGGATCAGAAGAAATACAATTGTGAACTTTTTGTTACATGTACATTGATGCGTATTCCACCAAAAGTTGTAGGAGCTCTTTTCAATTAGCTAAGCACTATGTCACATTATGAATGTCAGGGACGGTTAGTCTGTGTCTCCTCCATTACCTGCCCCGTAACGAGAACATAATTAGGAAGGATAATACCAAAAAATAAAATAATCTGGAAAAGGGATTACGAGGCAAACTTTTGTACTAAAGGACGTAGAGATTTCCCAAATATAACTATGTAAGTGAAATACATTGAAACAACGAAGTAGAAGTATTTAATGAGATAAATTTAAATATCATCCAAATTATTTGTGATCAGATTGATGAATTTACGCATGCAAAGGCTAAACCAGTTGCCTGCTCAAGCTTTTGTAACTTCTTTCTTAGAACCTTCAAGGTCTGTAGATACTTTGTTCTTCCTATATTCATTCAGTTTACTAACACTCTTACTCTTAAATAAGTTCGAGCACTGCTGCTTCTTGGGGCTTAGTCTTTTGCATCTGCAATTATTCATACAGGATATCTGTCCTCTTATTAGTTTCTCTGACATGTTAGCCTACTTCATATAACTCTTAGCCTCTTGCACCTACATTAACATATTCATTCCACAGTTAGTCCTACTATGCTTGTTTGTCATTCAAGATATTCTACTCTCTTTTTTTCCTTTTTTTTTGGTGGTGGTGGTGGGGGGGGCCCGGGGGGGGCGCTGCTCTAAGCCAATACCAAAATGTACAGACCACCCACATTGTAGACATCGTTAGTTGCTTAGGGTGATTAGCAATCGTACATGTTATATTGATATCAATTAATTTAGACATGAAGAGACTAATGCCAGTGTACTGTATACTGAGAAGTTTACTGCTGGACCGAGCTATTCAATTCTGTCTCTAAGAAGGCAAATGGACCAAATTGATGTAAATTACATCAGGTTTGGACACAGGTATCAAACATCTCGCTATTCACCGTTTTGGTAAAGATATGATAGGAGACTGAACTGTGGAGCTTGCATAAGAAAGAGAAACCTACCAACTGTATAGGATAAAATAGAGAATCTCACCTGCTTCTGATTGAAACAAAACAGAAATTGAATATTAACCGTTAAATAGAAAAGGAAAGAAAAATCTCTAACTGTATTGTGCATTTGTACCTTGAATCTTGAAAGAGCCGCCATACCATAAGCACTCTTTCACAGGGATTATTAAACTGCATGCAAAAGGTCACAGAAACTGGTAAATTTTATGAATTATTTGAATTTAGTCAGAATATTAACAGTATGGTTAGAAGTGTATCACCTGCAAGCACACGTGTCCAGAAATTCATGAATAGCAATCATCTTTACCATCAAAATAGCATTTCAACAGCACATGAGCCGAAGGCTCCCCACTAGTTTTAAGGGGCATGAGTTACTAAGCTCAAGTCACACTCTTGGGGCGATGGCAAGGCTAAAAAATGCTCCAGCGTGTTAAATCATGCAGAACATTTACAAGCTTATTCATGACATAGTTGTTCAAGAATAGTCTGTGTTCAGTAGAAATCATGAAAAAACTCAATATGCTAAGTCCCACCATCGTCATTTATGGTGCCCTGTAATGTAGAAGCAGCTTCCTTTCTATGCCTAACAGAAGACATCCCATCAACTAAAGTAGTATATGAAACCTCATCCAACACCAACCCTCTTTCAGACATCTGATCAGATACCTTAAAGGCCTCGTCCATCCTACCTTCACTGGAAAATCCAGACATCAATGTGTTATAAGTGATCTGGTCAGGATCAACACCATTAGCCACCATCTCATCTAAAAGCTTAGTTGCTTCACTCTGATTCCCGATTTTACAGTAACCTTGCATCAAAGCAGTGTAAGTAATCTTATTTGGTCTTAAACCACCTGCACACATTTCCTCAAAGATATTGCGTGCTTCATTCATCTTGCCTATCTTACAATAGCCATCAATCAGGATGGTATAGCATATTACATTCATTTGCAAACGACTTTCTCTCATTTCATTAAGGACAATTTTAGCTTCTTCTACTTGACCAACACTGCATAGCCCATGCATAAGGGCAGAATAGGTTACTGCTGTTGGAGAAACGCCTCTGGTTTTCATTTCAGCAACAATGTTAAAAGCCTCTATGATATTACAACCTCTGCAGTGCCCTTGGAGAAGTGAATTATAGATAACAACATTGGGCTCTAAACCCGAGTTCCCTAACTCATCAAAATAGAGTTTTGCCTTACCAACTTCTTTAGCCTTGCAATAACCATCTATTATCGTACTAAAAGTGTAAAGGTCTGGTTTCAAATCCTCTTTCTTCAACTCATTCCAAAGTGCAGCAGCCTCTTCCATTCTGCCCAAATCGCATAAGCCCCGCATCAGGGTATTGTATGTGCATATATCAGGCTTTATACCTTTTTTAACCATCTCCTCCCGAAGCAGAAGCCCTCTTTCAATTTGCTTTTCTTTGCATGATCCCAATATCAAAGTATTATACGTTATTTTGTCCACAGTCAATCCCTTCTCAAGCATCATTTTGAGAAGACCAACAGCCTTTTTCATATTTCCGGACTCACAAAGACCATGAATCAGTGTGTTCGAAGTGATTGTGCTCACACCAAAGCCTTTCTCCAACATTCTATCCCAAACATCAATCGCATCCTGATGCTTACCATTCTTGCACAATTCTTCAACCATCATTGTCAGCATGGAATCTTGCGGTCGTAAATTTCTAAACAACATCTCCTTAAAAAGCCTCACGGCCGAATCTAACCTCTTCTCCTCCTTCACAAGCCAAACAATAACCGAACTAAACAAACCTGCATTCACCTCAATCCTCTCTGTCAACATCTCTTGCAACAAAATCTCTGCCTGGCTCATCTCGCCAGCTTTACAATAGCCTCTAGCAATAACATTACACGTAACTGAATTTGGCCTCAACCCTTTCGACACCATCTCATCCCTCAACCTCAAAGCCTCCTCGAACCGTCCCGTTCTACAATGCCCATCAATCAAACTATTATACACAAACTCATTCGCCACAATCCCCTTTCCCTTCATCTCCTCCAAAACAACACCCACATCCCCAAATCTATCCAATTTAACCAACCCGTTAATCAAAATCCCGTAAGTAACAATGCTACCCTTCAAACCATCTCTACCCATCTTCACCTTCAACTCGAATGCCTTATCAACCATCCCCTTCTTAGAAAACCCATCCATTATTGCATTGTACGTGATCACACCAGGCTTCACTCCTTCCCTCTCCATCTCCTCAAACAGCCCAAACGCCTCCTCAACCCTCCTACACTTACACAACCCATCAATGATCGGCGTGTACGAGTATACATCCGGGCTCACAAATTTTCGCATTTCATCAAACACTTGGCGTGCATTATCAATCTTACTAAGTTTCGCTAAAGAAGATATCAGCACATTACAAGTTTTCACTGACGGGCATACTCCAAAGCTGATGAAAGACCTGAAAGCGATCAGAGCGCGGGTTAAGCCGTCGCATTTGAACTGGGTGCAGCACAAGTGCAGCAGGAGGTCGGGACACGTGTCGGCGACCGAGCGGACGAGGTCAGGAAACGGGCGGCTGGGATCGTCGATGAGGCGAATGAGGTGGAGGCGGGCGGCGGCGAGGAGGTTGGAGGAGAGGAGAGAGTTGAGGAGGAGAGAGTGAGATTTTAGGGACACTTGGAAGTGCGATCCAACGGCTGAGATTAATCGGAGGAAGGGTTTGGGCTTGATGGACGGCCTGATTTGATCGAGGAGATGATCGAGGCGGTCGGGGGTGAGATGGGGGAGGGTGCGGGATAAGAGGGAGGGGTCGGGGTCGGGGGAGGATAGGAGGAGGGTGAGGTCTCGGCGGAGGGAGGGTGACGTGGCGGATGGGGATTGGGCGGGGGACGTGGAGGAGGATAGCAGGCGGGAGCAGCGGACCGGGGGGCGGCGTTTCATGGGTTTTTGGGTTGGGGCCCCGGCGAAATGAAGGAGAGAGCTTTGAAGAAGAAAGACTGGGGTCTGTGGGGGATTGAATCTGGGCCGTTGGATTTCGGGTATCGGAGGGGGAGAAGGTGGATCCGGAAACGTTGGAGGGTTTTGGGCCAAGAGTTTTCAGTTAGTTGAGAGGTTTTAGATCTGAATCAGTGTTTAATAAATGAAACACAATATTTTCTTAACAAATGCTAAATAGAGTTTTTTTTTTCACCTCGTCCTCCTTTTTCCCCCTCTTTTGATCTGATCTGTATGATGCATCAATGATCTTTTGTATATACTGTATACGACTAGAGATCTTTTTGTATTCAATTTATTATGCCCGCATAGAGGTGAAACTTTTCCCCCCTACCATTTTCCATATTTCATAAACAAGACTAATGATTATGAATAGTAAAAAGAGTTACCCCGAAAGACAAGATTAGTACTTCTTTCTCATTCCATTTTCAGAATATCGTATCAAAAATTTAAGTGTCAAGTGCAGGGGAATATATAATGTGTTATATTGAATTCTCTTGTGAAGAAATACATAGAATCCGTCAATTTATTATAAAATTCCTAGATATCGTGAATTCGAGAAGGATGCTGTTAGCCATTTTTCTAATTTTGAAAATAAAAAAATTTGTTTCCTGATTTCTTTGGGTTTTTTTAAAATCTTTTTTTATAAACCTTAATTCTAATACATGAAAATTTTCTTACCGTGTTTTAAGTTTCTCATTTTATATATATATATATCTGTCTATATATATATTACTAACAATTTTAAACATTTATGCTTTTCACTTATCCTAATGGGCCGAGACAGCCGCAGCTATAACTAATGGGCCGGCCTAATATCGCGGTTGACTACCCCCTCTGCCGCTCAATTCCGCCAAAAATCCCAGACGGTTATTTTCCCAACATCATCTCTCTCTCTATTTATTTATATATATCAAAAATCTCTACCCAAGTTCTCCAGGGTTTTAGACCTCGCTAGACTAAAGCAGCGATGGAGCTGGAAGTTCGAGTCGTCGGAGGAATCGAGAGCTGCTTCGTCTCTCTCCCTCTTTCCCTAATCCAAACCCTAGCTTCCACCGCCGGCGGCCCCCTCCCTCCCGTCCTCGCCCTCGACCTCCGATCACCCGCCGCCTGCTGGCACGTCGCCTGGGCTGGATCCGCATCCGGTTCCTCTTCAATTGAGGTGCCGACTGCTCAAGTTTAACTCTTGATCTGCTTTCTTTTGCCTCTGGGTCTTTTTTTTAAAAAAATCTTGTAGACCCTAAATCGACAATGTTAGCAAATTTACACCCCCAATCTGGATATTTGCTAATTTTACCTTCAATTCTGTTATATTGAGTTAAAATATTCCGAAAATTGTTAAAAGTGTTAAGAGTTATTTTCACTTCAATACCCTAAAGTTTCATCCTTTTTTAATTTAGATATCCTGATGGTCTATTTTGACAATCTGATAACCCAAGTTCTTTAAGCACCCCAAAGCCTTAGCACTGTTCCTTGCTTTTCCCGAGCTCCAAAAACTGAAATTTGATAAGAAAATTGCTTCTCATCCACTTTTATGTGTTGATATTCTCGAACAAAATCATATGCTGACTTTTTTTGCACTTTAGGGTATCAAATTTTCAAAAATAGAACTTCAGGGTATCAAATGTAAGAAGGAATGAAAGTGCAGCCCAAGGAATATTTTCAGGAAGTATAATCGTTTTCTTTTAGTTGCTTGGCTGAAATTTCCCCTTTCACCATTGACAAAAGCTGATATGTTAGGTTGGGGGCGCAATGTGGTAGAATTGGGGGTGGAGGGGGTAAACTAACAAATATCTAGATTTAATAAATTTGCAAATATGAATGATTCGGAGATACGCAAGTAGAAAAACACTCTCTTTTTTATGATCTTATGATTTTGAACTTGGATTTGGTTGCTTAGATTGCCCAGAAATTTGCGGAATGTATCTCGTTACCTGATGGGAGTAAAGTGAAGGTGAAAGCAGCAGGGAGTGTTCCAAAGGCGGCATTTGTTACTGTGGAGCCTAGTACTGAAGATGATTGGGAGATCCTTGAGCTCAATTCAGAGTTAGCAGAAGAGGCCATCTTGAAACAGGTAATGAAATTTTAATATTTCATCTATTTAGCTTCTTTATTTAGTGCTTAGTAGTTAGCACTAGCTGCTCTATCCTAGGCTGGTGTTATGGTCTAACTCCAGCTAAATTCTTGTCGAGGAAAAAAAACATGATTTTCATTTAGAAACTAGTGACTACGTGGAAAACACCTGCGAACTGCCTTTTTTGGGGTGCAAACTCCAACTCCATAGCGAAATTACTTGTGCACAAGAGTTAGGTTTTAATCCCCCCAAAAAGGGGGTTATCGGCTTATTGTTATGTTTCACAGTCCAAACAATGGAAAAAAGACAAAAGGAAAGACAAATCCCTAAATATCTTTAACTCCAGTGTCCTTAGTCTCTCAGTCAAAGGTGTAGAGGTGTATTCATCCATATATCTTCCTTTATATAAATTTATCTACCCATATGGTTTTAATAGGGAATATGGTATATCTACCGATTTATTCATCAGTGTTCATCATGCGTGACTGGTAATCCTTTTATCTGACTTCCAGGCTGGCTTGGTATCTAGCCTGCTGTCATACTCAATCCTTTTATAAATCATCTAGGTTTCATTTAGCGTTTATAAGGAAATAATATGTTCTATGAGTCTAGGCGCATGTGGTGATTTTGCGAAAATAAGTGGAAAACTATGAAAATTTAACTTTCTTACGACAACTTTATAGAAGTTTTGGAGATTATAGAAGGTACAAAGAGGGAGTTTCTCAATCAACCATTTCGGAAACAGCCAGCTTTCAGAGAAACCTTTCTTAACGTATGCGACCATTGGTTATGTCGTGACCTTGATAAGTCGGAAGGGCAGTTCTAGTTAAGCTCTTGCTGAATGCATGTTGCAAATGTACCATACTGCATTTGTTACTGTTAATTTTTTGCATTCTGCTTTGCACTTGTGATGACAGGAAACGCCTATCTTATTAATTGCAGGTTGGTATTGTTAATGAAGGAATGAGATTCCCTTTGTGGTTGCATGGACATACAATTGTGGAGTTTCTTGTTGTTTCAACTTCACCTAAGAAATCGGTAGGTAAGAGGAATTCATTTGGACTCTATGGCCCATTCTACATAATATTGACAACACAGGATGCATCAACATTATTTACTTATTCTACATCATATTGACTTTTTGAAGATGCTGTTTAATTGCTTATTTCTTTACTCATGTTTTTCGTCATGTCTGATTATCCTCTGGGATCCCAGTGCAACTTGTGCCAGGGACTGAAGTTGCTGTTGCACCGAAAGTGCGCAAGCAAAAGTTGGAGGCTAGCCAGGATGTCTGTAAACAAAGTTTGTTAGAAGAACAACTAAGAACAAGGGCACTTCTTCGAGTACAAGAATTGGACAAGGGGCCTGTGCATAGATTTCAATTTAAAGGTGTTGAGCTAGGTGTAGCACTAACAACTGTTGCTTTCATACATCCAGATACAGCTCAGAGATTTTCATTTGATAATCTTCAATTAGTTACCATACAACCTAGATTAGCACCTTACGGGAAATTGCAGAATGGTAAGGATGTTAATCGGATAAAAGGAAACACTATCCCTGGTAAGGGAGAAACTAATGAGGTGTCAACAAATAGCAAGGAGATGGTTAGATATACAGTTGTCCGTATCTTATTCTCAAACTTAGTTGCAAAAGGGCATGTTATGCTTCCTCAGTCCCTTCGTCGCTTTATTGGAGCAGGTGTACACTCATGTAAGTGATGAGACTTTGATCATACTTTCAGTTTTATTGATACCCTCCTCTGTTTTTATTAACAGAAGTGTATTGCAGTTGATATAAAATTCTTCTATTTCATGATTACCTTTATATATGTCCTGCATTAATCCCATACAAATATTAATCCAACACATTTAACAGATTTAGTGATTCAGTTGTATACTTGTAATCATTTACTCGATCTTTCTCCTAGCCATATTTCAGGTACTATCTCTGTATCACATCCTAGTCCATTTGTTGCTCACAAATTTATGTATGAACAAGCTTTTCCTTCGGCTTCTAATTGAAGACCTTTTTAGTTGGTAGAACTTATTTCTTTAGCCAGTAGAGAATGCAGATGATTTTCTCCCTATATCTTAGGCAATGTGGATTTTACCCATGACATTTATACATCCCGTATTCTGCATCACCTTACTATATATTTTAGCTTGTTAAGATTTTACTTATGATACTGACATGATTACAATATGTCAATATATGTCGGGGCTTTCATGTCACCTTATGTGGTTTTACTTCATTTTCACTTTCCTTCGCTGTCTTTGGATGAAGTTACTAAATGTGAATCTCTTTGTGCAGGGGTTTATGTGAAGAAATTCAGCAATCATCCAAAGAGGGCTGTATCTTTAATGACTCTTTCCCCTTGTCAGTTTAAATTATTGGAAAAGAACAGGGGTAGTAATACTAATGGAATAGACAATCTAGAGAGTCAGTCAAGTCTTATACGCAAAAGTTCGGCTCCACATGCAACCTTGTTCCCTAGTACAAGTGTGAAAGACTGGTGGCAGCTTGAACAGTTCCTCACTAATATTTCAACTGAAATTTCTGAAGTCGGAGGTAAAAGTGGTAATACACCGGAGAAAAGGTTTCTTATCCAGTCCTGGTTTATTGGACAACTCAAGGCCATTGCCTCATATGCTGGTCAAGTAGAAGTTACTTCAGTAGTTTTGACAAGTGAAACTTTGTTCCATTTTGAAGTAATTGAACGCAAGTCAGGGGACCATATAACTGAACCACTCTCATGTGGCGGAACTTTGGAGAAAGGGAGTGCTAGTAGAGAACCTGCAGCCGAGTTCCTGTATCTTTTAAAGGCTACATTTGACGAGCCTTCCCATGATGATCTTCAAAACACTTTTCAGCTTGTCTTAAGTGCAAAAAGTAAAAAAGGCAGTGATCATTATAACTTCGAATTACCCCTTGGAAATGTGGAGTTGGGTGAGCCTGTGACTCTTGAATCTGTTGCAGAAAGTTGCTTCAACAAAAACTTCAGTTTGACTCTATCTTCTCTTAGCTGGATGGAGAAGGCTACTTCTGATGTTATTTCTCGTAGGTATTTTCATTTCATGCATTCTTTTTGTCATCGTTATTTTTTGCTGGTATTTAATTGTATCCCAATAGAACTGAATGAGTCCTGGCATGCAGGTCTCTTTGTACTTCTATCTTCGTCTTCCGGGAAGTTATTGAACACTTATGATCTTCCTCATCCTGGGCACGTGCTTATTTATGGGCCTTCTGTAAGGAACTATATATTTTACCTGACCCCACAAATATATATTTAATGATTTTTAGTTTTATGTGGCACATCCTCTCACGTATTCATAGTCTTCTAGTCTCAGTCCGAAGTTGCTCTTGGCTGTGTTCATATTGTGTATTATGATTGAAACTATGCATTTATGGTTTTGCATGCTCTATATATAAATGGCTCAAGAGATCTATTGGGTTCCGTAAAACATGGGAACTGGAAAGTTATGGTTAAACTATTATCAGAAGTTATGCTTATCGATGCTATCCAGAGTGCAAAACTTTCTAAATGGCATGTGCTCAATAGCACAAATTTTCATACGTACCAGTGCTAGGTGATATTGCCGCTTCTCTTTGGCATATTGGCTAAAGATTTGAGACCAGCTCAGATATTGGCATTAGACTGATTTTGCTGGTTGTTGAATTTAATGTACCTTCTGCAGAGGCTTCTCAACAGAGCTACTCGATTTTCTGGCATTTGCATTAATTACTCTTAACTCATGTAGGACATTTAAATACTTGCAATGGGACTTCAGTAATCCGGTAGAACTTTGTAATCTGTTTTTAGACGTAAGACCTTGAGATGAATTTCACACCTCTATGAGCTGATTATAATAGTATTTATGCTCATTGTTTGTCTGACTTAACAGAGATTTATATGACGTAATAGTAATTATGAGAATTTTAACCATATATTAACAACTATGTTTGTGCTGCATGTCTACACCTAAACTATTTATAATATTTAGCATTATATGCATGTTTTATGTGACTGGAGATAGAATTGTCTAAATGCCTAGTGTGCTCTAGTGTTGGAGATGTGCTATCATTGTATCTTAATGTTGTAAATGTCTAGGTTATGCCATCTGGAAGAGTATGAAGCGTATGCATCATTTTGAAGCAATCTCTGGATGGTGCAGATAATTGTTAATGCTAATGAATGAATGCATTACTGCTTGGACGCTGATCATTGTTATTCCAAACTTTGTTGTTTACATATTAGTTCATTGAAATTAGTCTGGTTGCTTGTTAATTCCACTTTTATGTCATGGTGTCCTTACTCCATTTTCTATCTGCCAGGGTTCTGGTAAGAGTACATTATCCATGGTTGTTGCCAGACATTTTGAAGAACATCCAGAAATCTTAGCACACATGTATGAGATAAGTTATTGTTTTTGGTTTGTCATTTACATTTATCTCTGATTTATGTCCAACTTTGCTGTGTTCTTAATTTGCTCTTTGATTAATTTACATCAATTACTATGAAGAAAGATGTTAGATAGCACTTTACATTATATGTGATTGATAATGATGTTCTTTTTTAATTTGATCATGATGTTTCTCTTATAGCGTTTTCATAAGCTGTTCAAAACTCTCTCTGGAAAAGAGCCAGACAATCCGGCAAGCAGTTACAAGCTACATATCTGAAGCCCTGGTTCATTCACCTTCCATCGTAATCTTTGATGACCTTGACAACATTGTTTCAGTTTCTTCTGATTCTGACGGACCTCAGCCTTCTGGTTCATCCTCTATTGTAAAGTTCTTCTCAGATATTCTGGATGAATATTGGGTAAGAAATTGATTGTGGGTTACCTTTTACTAGCTTTGTCAAAGATTTACTTCAAATCATTACGAAGTCAGCCCAAATATTTTGGGTTCTTGTAGTTTCCTGTTTTGACCTTTAAATATATGTTGTTTGCTTTATGCTTTGTAGGAGAAATGTCATAGTTCTTGTGGGTATGGTCCTATTGCATTTGTGGCTTCTGCACAATCTCTTGGGAATTTACCTCAATCTTTAAGCTCTTCAGGTTCCTCTCTGTTTATACAAAGAATACTGCACTGAACTTGTAGACTAGTTAATACTCGCACTATTATTATGCTGAATACTCTCATATCACCAGGGAGGTTTGATTTTCACGTCGAACTGCCTGCACCTGCTGTTTCTGAGCGTGGAGCTATATTGAAGCATGAAATTCAGAAACGTGTACTACACTGTTCAGAGGACATACTTTCTGATATTGCTTCAAAATGTGATGGATATGATGCATATGACTTAGTAAGTGTTTTTGAAGTGTTGTTGATGATTCTATTGCATTTATTATGCTTTCATGATTTCTATACTATTGATTTTCTATTTTACATGCATGTTCTTTTAAAATCCCATTGGATATACATGTTCTTTTAAAATGCCAGACCCATTTATGACACCATAAATTACCTACAACCACAAAGTGACAGTCTTTCGCTGGCTTATACGAGTCAATAGCACAAGTGAGAGTTTTCTAATTTGGAAAATAAATTATATCTCCACACAGAAATAAGTTCTGTTCGATACGATTTGGTATAGAGTGGTGGATTGCAATACGTATGACCTGTTCTCTTGCATGTAGGGTTTATATTGGTGCTTGTGTTTACTCGAACATACCAATTTTATCAGATAGCATCAGATATTGCACTGTATTGTATTTTCTAACACAGGTGAAATATGACTGGTGACAATTTGGCTTTCGGTTTTGACGCTATTGCTTATTGTTGGCATGCAGGAAATTTTGGTTGATAGGGCCGTTCATGCTGCTGTTAGTCGTTTTCTGTCCTCTCATGGTGCCTTTGAGGAACAGGAGGTTCCTGCTTTAGTAAAGGAAGATTTTTCACAAGCAATGCATGATTTTGTTCCTGTTGCCATGCGTGGTCTTACAAAAGCTGCTTCTGATGGTGGACGTAGTGGATGGGAGGATGTTGGAGGCCTTGTTGACATTCGGAATGCCATTCAAGAGGTCCCACAATTTCTTTTATATGATGTTTATGCTTATGCATCAAATTAAAATTTACTCCACTACTCTTGTACTTACATTTTTTATCTTCTTGAGCTGGCAGATGATTGAATTACCTTCAAAGTTTCCTAGTGTCTTTGCAAGCTCTCCATTGAGATTGAGGTCAAATGTTCTACTTTATGGGCCTCCTGGGTGCGGGAAAACTCATGTTGTTGGAGCTGCTGCGGCTGCTTGTTCGCTAAGATTTATTTCCGTTAAGGGCCCTGAGCTTTTAAATAAATACATTGGCGCTTCTGAGCAAGCTGTAAGGCGCTTTAATTCTTCATACGAATCACTTCATTTAATTTATAGCCTTTTGAACACCCTTAGAACACAATATCTGGAGGTCAGGGTCCACAAAGGCATCCTTAGTTTGTTAAAGTAAGATGCTTAGAACACAATATATGAAGAAACTAGGAATAAACTGTATCCTGCAAAAAAGTTAAAAAGAAGATTATATTTCTACTTTCCTCCCTTTATTTGTTAACCTGTTGGACTTCCATGGAATGCTATGTCATATCTTTTAGCTGGATGTCAAGAGAAATTTGATCTTCTGTTGTCTTGTCCATTATCTTCAATGGACAACTGCAATTTGATCTTTTGTTGATGTCTCAGGTTCGTGATTTATTCTCAAAAGCAGCTTCTGCAGCACCTTGTCTTCTTTTTTTTGATGAGTTCGATTCCATTGCCCCAAAAAGAGGACATGACAACACTGGTGTTACTGATCGTGTTGTTAATCAGGTTAGTTGCCTGGTCCTAGTTGTTTTTTGGTTGTCTTTTGAAATGGGTGAACTGATACAGTGTCTGCTTCCCAGCCTCAAATAGACAATGCTGATTATTTCTTTATTTGCAGTTTCTGACTGAGTTAGATGGTGTGGAGGCCTTGACTGGAGTTTTTGTTTTTGCTGCAACAAGGTGAGTGCTCTTTCAGACCTTTTCTTTTTTACCCTTACTGGGCCCAGTTTTTATTTCTAACATTATAGAGATTTGAACGATCAACTTTGAACTTGTTAGTTTATCCAAATGTCTGAAAGCAAGCATTAAATTAGTCCTAAATGTGGTTAACAAACTTCTAGGTTGTGGGATTCATGCTTTCTGTTTTGCATATTGGCTAAATTTATTAAATGCTTTGTGATTGATAAATAGTCGGCCAGATCTGCTTGATGCTGCACTCCTGCGACCTGGAAGGCTTGATCGTCTTCTTCTATGTGATTTTCCATCATGGCGTGAACGTTTGGACATTCTTAAAGTTCTTTCGAGAAAGGTCTTCCTTCCTTCTCACTCTCTATATCACTTTTGGTTTCCTTTAATGTTAGTAGTGATGTTGTTCCTTTTGCTGGTTGGTTACAATGGTACTTGATGTCTTTTTTTGTCATAGTCAATATAAACTTTGTTTCATTGTTCATGCATTCTACTTCATTGGAAAAGATAAAATATTTTCTTTCTTTTGTTGAACTTTTAATCTAATTTCCTTCATCCGCTAGTGTTGACATTCCTCTGTTCACCTTTGTCAGCTTCCACTGTCAAGCGATGTCAACTTGGAAACTATAACTTCTATGACTGAAGGGTTCAGCGGTGCTGACCTCCAGGCTCTTTTGTCGGATGCCCAGCTTGCGTCAGTTCACGAGCTTTTGGATAGTGGAGATGGAGATAAATCAGGAAAAATGCCTGTGATAAGTGATGAGCTTCTCAAGTCGGTTGCTTCAAAGGTGAGGCCTTCAGTGTCAGAAGCTGAGAAGCACAGGCTCAATGGGATCTACAGCCAATTCTTGGACTCTAAGAAATCTGTTACTCCACAGGTTTGCCTTCTACTCTTCTCTGCTGTTTTTTACATTACTTTTTGGAGGAACCAGTTAAAAGTTATTTAACTATAAAAAAGTCAAGCCACTATCGCAAGTGGCTTTCATTCGCGACTGTGACACTCCTGATTGTGGCAGTGACACGTGTCCCTAAAGCAACATGTGTCACCGCCACAGTCGCAAATGGCTTTCACTTGTGACTGTGGCTAGCATAGCTCTTTTTTTTTTTTTTTTTTTTTTTTGAAGTAATAGCATAGCTCATTGAACTATAACATAAAGAAATCGTGAACCTTTTGCACTGCCACAACCCCCTCCCCCCACCCCTTATTGTCTTTAAAGAATCCGCCTTGAAAATTGGAGTTCATATATGTTCATAAAATTTGATTTCCCCGTTTCTCAAATGTGATAGCTATAAGAAAACTTGACCATATTGGAAAATTTTGAGTGGGTAGAGGTAGGCGGATACAACATTAGCATCATCTGGTGATGTACTTGTCTGAAATGATATTTTTGAAATTAGTTCCAAATGTAGCATCATTTCATGTTGAATCGCACACTGAATTGATCTTTACTTACTATTTTCTTAATCCCTGCAGACTAGGGATTCAAAAGGTAAAAGAGCAACCCTAGCATAATTGCATTCAAAGAAAGTACAATAGCACTTTTCGAACTGTATCATACTTTATCATGAGGTACTCTCTTAAGTTTGCTCACAAGCCTTACTTTAAGGTTCTGATTTTGCCAGCACAGTGTTATATAAAGCTTCTGACTGTTGTTTCTGCTTTCTGCAGCACTCAAGGCATTGAGCTCTTGATTTGATTGAACATGAAGCGGCTGATTCACCAAGGAGTTGCATGCAATAATCATAAATTAAGTTGTAATCGCACGTAATAAGCAGCCATGAAAGATGTAACATTAATATATCGAACTGTGAAAGCAGAATTCTGCATTGATTTTATCATGTAATATTGATAACCTTGTATCAGTCAGATGGAAAATAAGAATGTGTTCCTGCTGTCGTAACCAGGCATTGATTTTGTCCATTTTCCTCTCTTTGTTGACCTGAACTGTCCTTGATTCTTTTTCGTGCCTGCTTGCATTATCTCCTGATGCATGCAATCCTAATTAACCTCTATCTTGCGATTCAAAGTATTGCAACCATTACATTGCCTAAAATCGTACACATAATTATTTATCATGTTATGGGCTTCAGAATATGACTAAATAGCACAACTGAACGCCAACAAGTCGGACACAAAAGTCGCTTTCTATACCCGTTACAATTTTCTCATGCTACACATTGGCTAACTTTCACCGGGTTAGATTCCAGTTTTGTGCTTCGAAACAGAAAAGGTTTATGCAAACAATTGAATGCGCTAACATTTATCCAAGGAAAGCTTTTTGGTATTGTCATTCAGTTTCCACAATATTTTTCACTAGAACCGACATCCCCTCAACCCTGATAAGGTTGTCCAAGAACCAGGGGGAAGATATTTTACACATGTTACATAGCGAAAACTCAAATTTGAAGAATTACATAGCCAATAGTATTATGAACATTGTTGTACAGTTCCTGCTACAATAAACATGCAAGAAAACATGACCTGTACAAAGCATCAACTGCCTCCAGCTACAAATTTAGCAAGGCCTCTTCTGCTGGCTCTTCTGCATGCAGGCTCAGCCTCCATACCCTAAAGTAGAAATTCTTCCATTCTTCTCTCTGGTACTCAGAAATAATTAAAAAGAAACACTAGAATTCATTTCTCAACCAAGAAGAAAAAGAAGTACCGCTATGTTATTGGTTCATTTTCTGGCGGCGGCGGCGGCGGCGGAGTGTAATGATGGCCTTGATCTCTCAAATCTCTAAACATGGAGAAGAAGGAAACAATCCCATCTGATGAAGCGCCTCCTAGAATTCTGAGGAGGAAAGAGCTCAAAGGGTTTAGAGATCCAGAATTGGGAGTAGCAGCTGCTGCTGCTTCAGTTTGTTGTTGAGGTGTTAATCCAGTGAAATGGAGGGGATCTCCTGTAGCTGAACCTGGACTCTCCCTTGCCACTTGATCTTGACCCCTAGAAGCTTCTGTAATGCCATCAGGCTCAGCTTGGGTGGGCCTTGTGCGCATATCAGGCCCAACTCCGAGATCGACATTGGCCATGTTCGGATTTCGAACATTTACTCTAGCTATATGCAGTGTTGATGTGTATATGGTTGAAGATGTGATCTGAACACTTGATTGCTGCTGAAACTGAGCTCGTGTCCTCAAGAATCTCTGTAGGGCTGGAACCTGAGAAATCATGGCCACAATCAGATTAACATGAGATGATGAAACACGTAACCAGCATATTCTTGTATCAAAGTCTCTTTCAAGGTGATGCAGAAAGAATAAAGATGGAGAAATAATATAACTCATGCTTTTGTGAATTTTCACACCAGCTAGCTCTGACCTTAAAGACACTAGTGGGTAGTTCAGCCAAAAACAAATAAACAATAAAAATAACTCCTGAGCTTTGCGGAGGCCATTCAAGGAAAAATACAAAAAATAATTAACCCAGGTAGATTATCAAATCTTGCCCCAACCACGACAATCACAAAAAAAAAAGGCATGAGGGAAAGAGAAAACCTTTGTGAAATGGGTTCTTAGAAGCCACCAAAGAATGCTCATGTAAATTCAATCATCCTGATATTTGGGGCCTTCCTTATGGGCATTACAATGTCATGTCATACCCCGATTTCAAAAAAATCATAACATTTTTTTTATTCACCAAAAGAAAAGAAAACAAATAATATATAAATCAAGTTCAAACATAAATCGGGTAGTTGTCTGGATTTTATGCAACTATAAGATGTGACAGATCCCAGAAACATGATACAAAAGTAAGCACGAATAAGTTAGCATCTTGAATAGCTACCAGACGAGAAGAAGGGGAGGGGGGGGGGGGGGGGTACCTCAAAGCGGTTCCAAAAGTATAGAATTAAGTGCTGCATGAAAGCTGCAGTTGCTGAAAAGGCCAAATAAGAGAAACCTGGAGAACAAACATGACAAAAAAAAAGCTTCTTAGCATTCTTCATCCAGGAAAACTATGAAGGCCAAGCAAAAGAGATGTGCTTAATGATCACTATTTAGGAGGATACCGTAAGCATAAGAAAAGAAGTAGATGTGAAACACCAAGAAATAGAGCAAGAAGAAGCGAGGAAAGAACTGCATTGATATCGGAGTTCGAACACTGCAAAACAATCAAAATATATGGACAGCGAAATTAGGGCTTCAGCTTATTACCTTGTAAAACTTATACTTCAATCAAATTCTAGTCAAAAGACTGAGCAAGGATGGAAATCTATCTTGATACAGAATCATTTTCATGACTCTGATATTGATGAAATGACAATTTTCAGCGTAAACAAAATAAGTAGCAGAGATGTATAAACGTAAACCTTTCTAGAAGTACAAATACAAGATCAATTTGCAATAGCATTTGTGAAACAAAACAAGGGAATATAATTACCTGATCATGGTAAAAAGTTCACACAGCCAAACAAGAGTCAAGACCAGGAATGCAAGAAGCTGGTCATCGTAGAACTCGAATAGAAAGAACAGAATACCTATCATTATCTGGAACCATAAAACAACACAAGAACATGAATCAAGGAAATTATGACCCAAAACGAGATTAAAGACATCACTGAAGATGATGATCAACTTACCGGTACAAAAACCAAAGATTCAATTACATGAACAAAGATTAACTGGAATGTTGGAAGGTGATGGCGAGCATGGTGTTGTAGCTGCACTGCAAGCAATCAGAGCAAGGACCCAAGTAAGATAGATGAAAGAAAGTAACCAGGTATTAAAATAAGCTGTCATCCACAAGAACACAGAGTGAGTAAGCAGAACAAGTTACGCAAACCTGTGAACCTAAGCATGCGGGATTGTGTTTCCCTCAGAGTAAAGGATACTGACATGGTTGTAGTAAAGAAAACAAATAATGACATTATCAGGACACCGCATTTGGTCACAAAATAATCTGCAAGAGACAAACTTAGATGTTAAATAAAATTAATTTTTTTGGATTAAAGATGACTGAAATAAACAAGAAGCTTTATTATAACTTTTTACTATTTGATTTTGTCATGATTGATACCTTGTAATCTAAATTCAAAATCACAAAACTAACATTTTATAAAGTGCATATAAATTTAGACTGCAACGTCGGACTTGCTGCTATCAGTAGTCTGCAGCAGATAATTATTTGTTACTCATATAGTGTCCACAGAAAGATATTTGTCCAACAAGCTAAGCTTTAGCCCTACAAATGCTCCAATGTAGTTTATCGTATGGATGTAAGATAGGAAAATCCTCAACCTAAAAGATTTTTAAGCGTGCTAAGTAATAATTCTTTCAGATTATTTTATCAGTGGCTCAGACATTACTGCTGAAATATCGTACCAACCTTAAACCATGACAACAGTAAGATGCTGTGTGATTAAACAATTCCATAAAATTGAAATACCAACAAAATGGAATTTGAAGGAAGTATCATGATCATGTCCTGATTGAATACAATATAATGGTGTTTATATATGCACATAAGCTTAATGTGGCATAGTAACTGCTTCCTCAGTTAAATTGTTGCAAAAAGAACTAAGTTCTTTAGCCAAAATCTTTCCTCCAGCCAAATCAACTTAAGAGATGGATATAACAACTGTTTTAAAAAGCCTCCGCCTAGTCCGCCTAGGCGTACGCTTAGACCTGGGCGGTACGTAGACCGCCTAACTAGCGCCTAGCGCCTAGGCGGTACCTAGGCTACCTACCTAGATTTTGAGAATGTTTAGAAGATCATTGTCTGCTTATGTGGACTGCACCAGCATGGATCATTATTTTCTGTGTTGTAACCTTCACGTCCTCTAACCTCCTCCAAACTCCGTTAACCTCCAATATCTCCACTACCTCCTCCGACCTTCAACAAAACCTCCTCAATTGCCACTTAAATGAAGAAAGAAATCTGCCTAGACACCAGTTCGACGCTTAAGCTTTCTATAAAATTGATATTTACTATCAGTTCTTGTAATTAAAAAATAAAATCTCCTAGGCTTTAGGCATCGGGTCCAACATCTAGGCTTCCTAATGCTTTTTTATAACATTGTTAGTTATTATTTTGGCTATTTAGTATCTAACTATACATAGTTTATTGTGGATCTAAGATTGTTGTCTTTTTTTAATTTATATGAATTTCACACATATTTTTATCAATTATTATAATTAAATAATTTTAAAAATAGCCAAACGCCTAGACGCCGCCTAGGCGTCTAGGCACTGGCTCAAACGCCTAGTCCGCCCAACGCCTTCTATAGCATTGGATATAACTTTTCTAACACAAATTATGGTCAATGAAAGTTTGTAAACACAACTGGAAAAGAAGAGCGTGCATCACCTCCAAAACGGGAAGGGCCTGTTGATTCATGACCATAGCTAAGATCATAGAACTCCTTTGTCTGGTAGTTATAAAGATAACCTGGAAAAATATTACAGATACCAATCAGAGTGCAAACACAACTAGCATACACCATGTTGCAAACAAGAAGCTTAATGATTGCATTATTAGCAGGGTATAGGCTATAGACTACAAAAGAAGGCATAAAAGAGGATCTCTATGAGGGAAGTGATGTAAAATCCTTTCGATAGGAATTAACAAAACGTGAGCAAGAACAAAGATGCACCTGCAGCAAAGTTATCCAAGAGCTGGAAATGAAATTAATTGATGATCTAAGAAAACCACAGTTGTTCTTGACACTTATTCTTATTTTTCAAAGTTCAAAATGACTCAAATCTGTTCTTTACCAGGATCATGTTTATTTAAGATTTAGAAGAAAACGAAATGAAAGAATTAACAACTTTAATAACTCTAACAAGTTTTCCAACCATGAGCCTGTAAGTTGCCATCTCAGGAGCAGGCACCGCAATATGGAGGTTTGCATGTAAATTTGAACGGCGAACATTACAGATCAATAAATTTAAAAACTGTTAGGCAGAGCAAGTCAAAATGTTATGAGCAGGCACCATTTCAGTTCTAACAAAGAAGCCTTTTGATATATATGGTTGTTCCACTTATATGTTTAATAAGATCAAACATATGTAGACTAACTTATTTGAGGTAGCATCTGAAAAGAAAAATATAGGATATTTTGAGAACAATGGGCCACTTTAGCTAAGATGATCTCATTTGCTAACTTTGTTTTACATACAAAACACTAATCAACCACAGGACAGTATTCACATTAATTATTAGGCAACACAAGTAACATTACGATAATCTTAATTTCTGTCCACATCTTGTGCATTAAAAATGATAAGAACAAAAAACAGATGATGATGAATCACTAAATCCAGACCCTCACCTTGACCAGGATAACTCAATAAAGTATTCATAAGGATTGTATCATATCCGACAAGACTGTTGATGAGAAGTTTTTGCCACCTGTAAAGAAATAATGCTTATTTAATGTTTGTAATTGTAAAGTGTATGGTAAATTACAATAACATGCATTAACAAAATATGGTACTTATCTACGAAGAAAACTGGCCAATGCGCAACCCCCCAAACCCCCAACCACCACCACCACCAGACACTATTGTGCACATCCATGGTCAATCGATACATAGGTGTAATCATTAACTATTTCTATAAATCATCTATCATGATTGTAAGATAGGAGGACATAGCTCACAAAATCTGAAAAGAATGGTTTGTGGAAAATTCTTTACTTATTATGTGTTCATGAAAAGTCCATGATTGAAGGCAAAATTTTATGAGACACAAGACAAGCCATGCCTTACGGATTAGAATACCAAACCAAGTAATTAGGAGACAATATGCCCAAAGAAAAATTAGAGCGACCAAAATTTTTGCGATGGATAAGCGGTCAACCATTAAAAAGTAGAATAACAAGTAATGAGTACATCAGTAAGACATTAGAGATGGCTACAGCTTAGGTGAAATAAAAAGAATTGATTGAAGAGCTAGAAGATATGCTATAGAGATTAAAAAATGCAGAGGCTGACAAGATCATAGTCGACGAAGTACCAAGCAAATGAGATATAACTAAAATATTATGGAGTGAGGCAGTAGGAAAAGGATATTCTAATATATAACTGAGAAGATATCACTTAATAGAAACAAAAGGATCATGTAAGCAACATAAAAATCTGGGAACAACTTCTGGCTGCTGTAATGGATGTGTGATCAGACATTGTGATGGATGCGTAAACGGACATGAAGGCAATCACATTTAGATTATTTCTATATGCAATAGTACAATGGCAAAACGAACAATCCCAAGATGAAAAAAATTCAGTAACATCTCAACTACTGCTCAAGCATTCATAACCTATGAAGTAAGCAAGGTAGAATAAGTGGAAAAACTTGATATAAACCTGTTTCCAAAGCAGGAATTTTCAGCGGACATTGTAACATTAACAGTTCTGATGTTGTGCTGAGTTTTAGCCACTTCAGGAAGCAAGAAATATCCCTGAAAGATAGGAGACATCTCATAAATGCTCAGTAACCAACCGTCACAGAGACAGGTCAAACAACTCAGATTCATTCCTGACAGTTTTTCTCATGTATATGCACTTATGCAGATTAAATGAGTATGAATATTCATCAAGAACAGTGGCGAAAGAAATTTATTTGCAGATTTTTCATCACTGCTGTCTTTCCAGACATTGTTTGCTTAGGAAAGGAAACAGAGATAAAAAAGGAGATTCAGAATTACCTTCTCAGAAGTGTACAAATAAGTCGGTTCAAATGCTTTGCTTCTCCTTTCAAGCCACTGCACTGTAGTAGGTGCAGAAACTTTGTCAAAATAAGGATATGCAGTGCATTTCATATGTATAATGTTGCATATTTTTCTCTTCACAAAATCATGCTATTTCCACTATTAAGCAGTAAGTACACATACTACATATAACCAGATAATAAAATGAAGAGGGACTCTGCCATTTAAGTCAATGTAGTAGGGAAAGCTTTAGTTTTACCCAGTAAAGAGTTCAGATGTTCGATGTGAAGCAACTCTGAAAGCTTTGGAACATACCACCCTGCAGAGTTCTGTAATTCAAACTTTGGTTCTCAGGATAGAAACATATATTATCTTGTAACACACAACTATACAAAGCCAAACGTACCAGCTCAGGTGTATTGTCACAAAATTAAGTGAAGCCAGAAGTTGAACAATGCCAGGAGATACAAAAATAATAACCAGTCTCAAACGGATTCCAATGAAGTTCACGCAAAAATACCATTTAGATTTTTTTCTCATGAAGTTCATTGGGATCCCTTTTTTTATAGCTAAACTTTATACTAATATTATTCTCAAATACTTATTATGTTCACAGTTTAATACAGAAAAAATGCATTACGAGGAAAATAAGTAATAAAGAAGTGTCTTTCTCAAGATTCTCACCGGAGTTTGATTGCCGTGGCCTAAAATTTGTCTTGCAATTCTCCAGTAATAAGAAACATAAATATTGAATTTACTGCAGAAGTGAAAGAGTGCTGCTTTGAGTGCTTCCCTGGCAGTCACTGGACGCCCCTTTCGCGGTTCCTCTGTTTCAGATTTTGAAGCTACTTCCTCTGAACTAGACATAGCGTTATCAGCACCCTTTTCTACTTGACGTTCAAGAAACTCTTTATCACTTCTCCAAGATTTAAAAATCAATTTGCTTCTTCTAGCACCTGAACCTATCCAATGTGACCAAAAGTTGGTTGAAAAAAATGTAAACCCATCTCCATGTACATCGGGAGTTTTGGTATTCTCAATTGGACTTTCCTGCTTCTGAGAATTCGCCATATTCTGCTCAGCTGAAATCCTAGCCCAAAGCTCACCACTTGTTATCTGCAAGAATTTATGAGAGTCGTATTTATTCCTGTCACAACCAACAAGGACAGAACTGACTTGGCAATTTTTACTATAATACTTATAAGCTTCTCTTACAATAGGAACTCGGGGAAATTACATAATAGATTACAGAAAAGAAACAAATGCCAACTTGTCATAATAATGTTACTAAGAATGTTCACGATGGAGTAGCAACTGGCACACTAACAATTGGAAGGGGCAAAATTTAATTATCTATCATAAGATTCATAACAGGCTTGAATGACTAAGTAACACTAACTCCTCACTTAGAACTAATTAGGGAAGAACATGTCATGCACATTTAGGATGCAGGCCATACATGTTTCTTTGTCAATGATACTGTATTAGTGGATAAGACTAGGGCTACAATTTTTCTTTGAAGAATACAGGATTATGAACTGGCAAAATATTACCGTGATGCATGTAACCATATAATACCTATGGAGTTGAACATAAAATTGCAACAGATGTCCAAATGACTATTTGTGCTCCAAGATCAGTATATCTAAACTGAGTGCACTGGAAGAAGGTAGCAGCAGTTTTGTTCAAGGGCAAAATGAAGGAAAACTGATTAAGAAATGAGGACTAGACCTAAAATGGACATAGGTTGCCTTCTTTGTTAGTCATAAAATTTTGAAATTAGCACATTTTTTGCATTGGATATAGCGACCCAGAAAATGTATCACTATTTCCAAGAATGATGAACTACAAAGTGTTAGCATAATTCCTCCCTAGAAACGCCAGTTTGTTTAAACTTTATTTTTCTGGGCACCAAGAACCTTCCCATGTAGTTTAACACCAATAGAATTCGAAATGAACTAGAAAAATCAATCAAACTGTGTGTGCGTGCGTGCGCTCGCTCTTTCAAACTTTAACAAGAACAGGTAATAACAAGCTCCAAAAGGGAGTATAACATATGTAATGTTTTAAGGGAAACATAACACTTTGGTTTAATATAATAGAACTTAGGTTATCATTTCATTTCAAAACACCTAGAATTTTGATCATGAAAAGGATTAGAATATATTGATTATGTCAACAACGGAGAAAATCAGCGTACCTTGATCTGGAACAGTTGAGCTTCAGTGAAATTAATCCCCAAAAGCTCGCTAGAACAACCAGGCTTCACATGCAAAATAAATTACGATTCCAATTAGAATAAACATCAAGAAATTCAACAAATTCACGTAAAACCCCGAACTTTCATGGAAATTTCTCAAAATTCCCGCAAAAAAATCTCAAAAAATAAAAAAAATGGAGCAGGTAAAGATCGATCGTATCACCTGCTGAACGAAGTTTGTGTGCATGACGACGAGCAAGCAGAAGAGGGCGACTGCGACGGCGAGATACACGTACTCGAGCACCAATCGAATCCGTGGAGTGAGCAGCTGAGAGAGCATTCCAGAGAGCCGAGCGTGAACTCGAAGGAAAGTTTGCTCTGGATCCATTATTTTCTTTTGATAAAACCCTAGAAGAAACCTAGGGTTTTCTATTGGGAAATTTCTTGAAGAGAAGAAGAAGAGGAGAGAATTTAGAATGAAGAAATTTTCAGAAAAGACTCAATTCATTATTTTCTTTCAAAAATCGATGCAGTCTTATTTTTATTATAAAAATTGACCTAGTTTTTTACCACGTCACCACCCCAATCAGTTGGTGACTCTGATTCTTCCTTTTCGAGTGAGGGGATCTCTGTCAAGTGACCGGGGTTGGGAACCCTGACTATTTTGTGGGGACACAGAACGTGTCCACAAAATGATCAGGGTTGAGAACTCTATCCAAAATAGTTGGGTTTCGCAACCCCGACTTATTTAGCTCTGCTAATCGCGCAAAGTCTCTAAGAGAGGTGAAGGGTGGCCCTAATTTGTCGGAGTTGTCAATACCAACTAATTAGAACAAGCTCCAAGGTGTTTCTTTTTCAAAAGTGTTTTGAAAACACCATTGTTAGTTACTATTATATAGCGACAGTGGCGGGCGGGTGGTCGGCGTGCCGGCGGGTGGCGGGTCGGAGGGTGGCGGCGGCCGGGCAATGGCAGCGAAGGCCGGTGGGCGGTCGCGGGCGGCGGTGGCCGGGCGGCGGGCTGCGGCGGTGGTCGACTAACGGGCGACGACGGCGACCGGTGGGCAGTCGCAGGCGGCGACTGGCTAACAGGCGGCGGGCGGTGGGCAGACGCAGGTGGCGGGCGGCGGCCAGGCGGCGGACAGGAGGCTGCGAGAGAGCGGGCGGCAGCAGCGGGGGGGTGGCGACGGCGGGAGAGAGTGCAGCGACGGGCGGGCGGGCTGGCCGGCGGCGAAGGTCGGCGGCGCGGGAGGCGAGTAGATGGCGACGGGCCGGCGGGCGAGCGAGCGGCGGTGGCGGCCACCCGCCGGCGGCGACGTGGTGGCGGCGGTGGCAGCGACAAGACGGCGGTGGCGGGCTGGCGGCGGCGACGTGGTGACGGCGGTGGCAGCGACGAGCCAGCGGCGGCGGGCTGGCGGCGGTGCGGGAGGCGGGCTGGCGGCGGCGGGAGGCGACCACCCGTCGGCGGCAGCGGTTGGCGGCGTGGTGGCGGCCACCCGCCGGCGGTAGCGTGGTAGCGACGGCGGGTGGGCGGCGGGGTGGCGGTGGGCCAGCGGTGGCGGGCAAGCGAGCGGCGGCTGCTTAGATGAAAAAAACGGAATCTCAAAACACATTTTTGGTGTTTTGAGAAAAGTGTTTAATTTTTGGATTTTGTAAAGGGTCAAGTCAAAAAAACACCCCGGTTGCCAAACGCGTTTCATTGTTTTTTTTTTAAAAAACGGAAACGGCAAAAACGCCATGGTATCCAAATGCTCCCGACTCAGTTTCTGATCACGATACTGACGTACAAAAAAGTAGGTCGATTTTTGTAATAAAAATGAGACTGGGTTGGTTTTTTAAAAAAATTATGAATTTGATCTTTTTTGAAAATTTCTTCAATTTAGAATAGTTTCCGATTTCGATGTGGAGGTTTTTTGCAGATAGGACCCCTGGGTTTCGGTTTATTTGTGAAAAGAGGAGGATGAGTTGTTATAGCTGTGCTTGGTGGCGTAGAGACGAAGCTATGCGGTTAGCTGAAGTTATTTTGTATCATCCCCCCTAATGCATCTTTTATTGGATATTACATCCTTAAAATTAAAGCCTTCTATTTAGTATCTCCATTTTTTCCTGATGAGACATGGACTTAAAAATGAAAGTAACAGTATCATTTTTTTCTTGATTTTGTTCCAATTTATTCTTTTTTCATGTTTTTTCCCCGTAGATGATCATAAAATTCTCCCGTGGCTATTCAATTTCTCCTTCAAGGTTGGGTATTCATGATAGTTATTATTGAGAATTTCAATTATAATTTGATTGACCTTTTTTATAAATTAGAGTTATTAAATTATATTAAACTTTTATATCAATTCGAACGAAAGGGATATTATGCATGCATTTTCAGAACCCTGATGTAATTTTCAAAAGGGTTAGATGCATTCAAAGTAATAATATGTGAATATCCTTGTCACAAACTTGATTAGTAATTTTTGAAAATAATTAATATTTTGACGGGATACAAAGCTTGGAGGGGGAAAAAAAGAGGAAGATTTCAAAGAGGCATCTCCAAAGAAAACCTTATTAAATTGTAATTATTGAGAGTTACATTATATAATTGTTATTCTTGTCTTCTTAACAAAGTTTAGTATCAATTTAATGGGAGGGATTCTATGAATATACTCCATTACATAGATGTAATCTTCGAAAGATGTAGATACATTTGAAATAAAATTGAATATCCTTATCACAAACTTAATTAGGAATTATTGGAAACAATTAAATATTTTTCAGGGGATGTATTAAAATCCATTTATTGAGGAAATAAAGGAGGAAGATTTCAAGGTGGAATTCCAAAAGAAAACCTTTTTAATTTAATTTTATTTTTATTTTTATTTTTTTAGAGGAAACATAAAGAATTTCCTCTTGTCATCAGAAATCAAATCAAAACTCTCAACCCCCAAGTGTTAGGCAAAGAGCCTTTATAGCCTGCCCAAAACCACGCAATCATCTTCAAACTCCAAAAAACTCAAATAAATAAAAACTTCTTGAGCTCAATAGATCATGGCAAGATCTACAACCTCCATTGTTCTCATAACAATATATTTCATCGTTCTTCTCTTCATAACCTCCCTCCTCCTCTATTTTCAACCCATCTCTTCATCCATTCAATCTTTTTTCCAACAAGGTGTCGAAAAATCTCCGAAAACCTGTGATATTTACAAAGGCAAATGGGTGTATGACCCAAACAGAACCAAGTACTATACGAACTCTTGCGTTGTGATTGCAGAGGGTCAGAATTGCCGGGCCAACGGCAGGCCTGACATGGGCTATGAGGATTGGAGATGGAGGCCCGATGAGTGCGAGCTGCCGAGGTTCGATGTGAAGGAGTTCTTGAGGTTGATGAGGAATAAGACTCTGGCTTTTGTTGGCGATTCTATAGCTAGGAATCAGATGCAGTCTTTGCTGTGCATGTTGTTGGAGGAGGAGACTGACTTCAAGAATCATGGGTATCACAATGGGAGTATTAAGATGAAGAGATGGTACTTCAGGTTTGTCAAGTGACGGAGGACTTTATCTATTTTGCTTCAGTCCAAGTTAGAACTGAAATTGCAATGCAACTGTCACCTATATATTATTTTAGAAATATTACAATTTCACTTGCAATGCAATTGTCTGTCGCGCGTAGGGCTTGTTTGGTTCGATGTAATTGTAATTGCAAAAAATTAAGACTGAACGAAATCGTAGCTAGCGTTATAGTGCAGGTGTTTGTTTTAGATATCAAGTTTCATTGGATTTCTTTGGGGGGTTGATTACAATTGGGGTTGCACTTTAAGCCCTCTTCACATTGCAGTTGTAATTTAGGTCCGTATGTGCGTAAGCTGACAGCTGCAAGTGAACCCAAATGTTCAGTCCGAAACTTCTCAGGCATGCAAGCGGGCGGTTTCCTATTCCAAAATGTCTCAGCTCATGCAACATCAACTGTTACACCTTTGATTGTAGCTAACAAAACAGTCCTAAGTTGCAACTAACTAAAGTTGTTTGGTTTAGTTTTAAGAGTTTTGTGGTATACAGTAGTAATTATGTGTGTTTATTTTAGTGTATCAGGTTTTTCGGACTTCCGCTAGTTTTATGTCGTGTAATCTCATATTCAAAACAGGCGAACATCGACAATCATCGCAAGGATATGGTCATCATGGCTCGTCGACACAACCGAGGAATCCCTAGAGTTCGCCCCCGAGGGCTTCCCCAAGGTTCACCTCGACATTCCAGACAAAACCTTGATGGAATTCCTACCAACACTAGACATCATAGTACTCTCTTCCGGCCACTGGTTTGCCAAGAAATCTGCGTATGTCATCAACAACACTATCGTCGGAGGAGAGCACTGGTGGCCAAAAGACGTTGGCGAGATGAAAATCAACAGCAAGGATGCATTCATCATATCATTAGACACGGTTTTAAATGCTATCATGAACCACCCAAAATTTTCAGGCTTGGTGATTGTGAGATCGTACTCGCCAAGCCATTATAACGATGGGGCCTGGAACACAGGAGGATCATGCGGAGGAGAAGTGCAGCCTGCAAGCGAGGTGGTGAGGGATGGCGATAGCGAGAGTATGCACGCAATGCAGATGAAGGGGTTCGAGGATGCAGTGATGACGTTGAAGGATGGCGGGTCGAGGATGAGAATGATGGATATAACAGAGATGTTTAGTTATCGGAGGGACGGGCATCCAGGTCCCTACAGGAGCCCGGATTCGAACAAGCCTAAGGAAGGGCCGAAGGCCCAGGATTGCTTGCATTGGTGTATGCCAGGGGCTGTTGATACGTGGAATGAAATTTTAGCAGAAATCATTCGGAGAGAGTACAACGGGTGAATACTATAGGAAGTTACAGTTTGTATAGTCCATGAATGTAGTTTGTATTAGATAGATTATGTCAATAGATACATGTCATTTGTGTAAACAGATTGAGGTAATAAGATTAGGTTCTTGTCCAAAAAATTTACACCAGAAATTGCTTAAAGTTAGCGTCAACAACTTGCACTCTAATCTCCTTCCGTGCTCAGAAATTTGTATTTGAAACAAAGATAGCTCAAAAGCACTGAAATGCTTAACAAGTTTCCATTGTGCATAGATCCTAATCTTCTTCTATTTTAGAAAGTAAAGGTTATCAATCCAACAATAAGATGGTCATTTGTATCATAATATCTTTAGCTTATTAACTTTTTTTTGTTTCAGCTACAACTGGAACACAATGTTTGGCTCAAGTTATTATCATTATTATTTTAAACAATTGAAACATGAACTGTGATCATATTTTTAACATTATTGACAAATTATAAACAAAATCTCCAGCAAGAAATAGGGTGTACATCAGGATAATAGCCATCCAAGCTGAAGAAATTAATGGTCAGGTCAACACAACACCCATCAATATTCTATGCAACACGCACCTAAAAAGAAGTAAGGTTATATATTTAGGGTAACTTTGCTTGATAGTACACCAAAGCTTCCAACTCATTTTGGTTAAATATATGAATTCCAACTTTCAACAACTTGTCACTACCATATTATAATTCTATCCAGAGATAATGAATTAGAAGTAGAACCAATATGATCTACAACAAGCCAGAACCTCAAGATTAAATAACCAATGGGTTGAATATAAATTAACATAACAAAACCTACATGGATTGTGATTAACTATGGCCCTGAGGGATTAGAAAAGCAAAAATATACATGATCAGTATACAGAAATTATGGTGGTAGCAGCCGATATGTCCAGTGATTTGCCATAGGTTTCAGTTGATAACTCCCCACTTGAGCCTTCTGATTTTGTCTTCTAATTAGTAGAGATCGAGCTCTTTTGAGGAGCAATATGACGCTATAGGTGAAATCTCAACTACGAATCTCTGATACAGTTCACCAAGCGAAGAATAACCCCATCTCATAAATTAATGCGCTAAATACAACAGCGCTCCTGAACTCTAATGCAAACTGATTCAAGACCACCCTGCATCACACATAGGATTTGAGTTACAAAATAAACCAGATCTCAAGTGTAATGCAGGGAAAGTTGAAGAACTTAAATAAGTAGGCGAAGTAACAGTGCACCTACCCAGTTCAGAAGGTTAAGAACAGGAGATAATTGAACATGAACACAACAGAGTTTTGCAGTGACAATCTTGATCATGGTTAGGACCTTCCCATGTTGTCAAATATACTGATCTTTAATGGTAACTTCAGCTTCGATGGTTTTTTACTTAACAGACCGAACGCCAACAGTTCTGACACGAAATCTATACTGAGGTTGCTGTTCTTCATCATCATCATCTTCCTCCTCGCTTGAATCATCTTCAACCCTGTCCCATCGTGAGTAATCCAAACCTGAATGCCCTTTTGGTTTCGGGATTGTTTCCCATGCTTTGGAATGTACACCAGGTGGGGCTTTAGAATGTACAGTAGGTGGGGATTTGGAATGTAAAGTAGGTGGGGATTCTAGATTCTGATTCTGAGTTGTAGGAGATTTAGGATTGATACTTGAGGGTTCATCCATTCTGTTTCCTTTCTTGTGTGTAATCTTCTCCTCGTTTCGTTCTTCTTTTTGTTCTTGTTTTGCTTCCTTCTGTTCTTCTTCCTGTCCTTGTTCTTCTTCTTGTTCTTCAACACATTGTGTCTCTTCATCAGATTCAGGTATAGGTGCTAGAGCCTGTAGGACAAGAATGAAGCCAATCAATAAACTTACAAACAGATCGATTTCAACAACTTTATCTCTAAATTTGATACTAAATAATTATGTGAAAAAAGATATTCAACCTTTGCTTATGCAATAGACCTAGCAGATACTCGTTCTGCTAGAAGGACTTCCAAATTATTGAAACATAAAGGGTAAGAAAATTCCCATCTTATTTTAAACCCCTTTCCAATATCCAACATCATCCATGTTCTACTTCCAATAAAGAGAGAAAATTCTTATCCTCGCTTAAACCCCTTTCTGATACCCAACATCATCTCTATGGACCACTACAATACGCAAACTGCACAAATGAGCACCTATGAGCACTATACATATACTGGTCTGCTGAGCACTTGTTAATACCGAAAAAGTCCAAAATCTATGCCAACAAGGAGGCGACATGAAACAACTCATATAAATATTATCTTTGTTACTCTAGCATTTTAGAAAAGATAAATCTAAAAGCAAAATGATCAATGATGACTAAATACCTATTTTTGAGGAGAAGGAATGACAGAACCTCATCCCTATAACAACACCTTAGATCTGGCAGTCCGGATCTGTCCGAGGCTAGTGTGGATTGTACGCCATTTCTAACAAAAATAGATGTGATAATAAGTTTGTGAAAGACATTAGTTCTTTGGCTAACTGTGTAACTATGATAATTGGATAACGTTTCTACCTAGAAGTTTGTTTCTAGATTCTGAATCCTAGGCAACTGCATGGGCACCAAAACTCAAACACTACCAACCTAAGTTCAGTGTCCATTATAATAAAGCTTGGTTTCTACGTGACACGGCCTTAATGTATACAACACCACCATAAAAACTGTGAAATCAAATAGTGTGAGCCCTAAAAGCTTGGTTTCTACATGACACGGCCTTAATATATAAAGCTTGGTTTGTTGTACTTGATTGCCTATATCATTTTGAGGATGTAACATAATGTGAGCCCTAAAAGTTCAACATTTGTAATAATTCCTTCAGGACAGTGAATTTCAACAGTTGTAATAATTCCTTCGGGAGCATCTGTTTTGAGAGATATTACCCGGATTAAAGAGCAGTAGCATACCAGTTGTGTTTTCAATCGGGAATGCAGGTTCCGATATACATCTGATGATGGATTCAACTCAATCAACCTGTTGACATCAAAAAGAGCTGACTGGTAATCCTTTAGGGTGACAAGGGTTTGAGCACGCAACATCAACGCTCCAGTGTGCTGGCGATCCAACTCAAGAACTGATGTACATTCTTTTGCTGCCTAAAAGCACAGAACAGTTTCTGTAAATTACACCCAGAATTACAAAGTGCAGATAAGAAGACAAATTCTTTTTTGCTTTTAACAATTCACAAGAAGAGCGTCAATTTGTGGAACATGGAATCCCAAGTCTTAAGATTGGCTAGCGTGTAAGTCTATAGTTGAGCATTTGAACTTAGATAACAAAAGTAAGTACTCTTAAATCTTAATGTGATGCAAAATTCAAAGTTCTAACCTTTCGCATGTATTTAAGCTAAAAATCCTAAATTTAAACACCATTCTAATCTATCTTTGGCGATAAACAAAATTAATGGAAAAACTCGGATGGATTTGATAACGAAAAGGCGAACCATTTTGAAATCGTGGAGCTTGAGATAGCAAGCAGCTCGATTGCTATGGAGGGCGATCTTCTGCGCCTTGGTCTTCGCCATGGCTAGGGCTTCGGTGTAGAGATCGAGCGCATCGCCGTGATTCCCTTCGCGGTACAGCTGATGAGCTCTCTCGATCTTGCTCGACGCTGAAGACGCCGTCGCCATTGTCGAATCGAATCGAGGTGAGGATTTGAGTTGAGATTGATGGACGATCCAGAGAATGGATCGATGAAGCTGAAGAATTTCAAGCGATGATAATAATTGGGCGATGAAAGTGATATTTGAAAGGGAAGGAATCGGAGCGAGACAAGGGGGAGGAGTTTTCGGTGGGCTGTAATAACTCATGGGCCTATTGCGTCTAATGGGCCCGCCACATGCTCATGGGCCTCGTAAAATTTCTAAGGCCTTCTTTTCCTAGTTGATAATCTGATGTGAGCATATATCTCAACCTACGGTCTATAAGTTACTATTTTACAATTACAACTACAATGTAACATAACCTATGAACAGTGTAGGCTGTAAATGTTTAATGTAAAAACGATAATTTAAGTAGCGTCAGGCTCGTTTAATTTTTTTTTATATTTGTTTCAATTAATTTCAAAAGATGTAGCCAACTGTAAAAAGATTTTGGGATCCACGAGTCAATCGTCTGTTAAGGGGGTGTTTGGTTCAATTTCTAGAAATTATAGGAAACGTTTTTCCACCTAAAATATGATTTCCTTGTATTTCTTAAAAAAATTATAGAAAAAGTTTTGAGAAATCAAAAAGTACCAATTTTCTTGTTTTTTTTACTTTGCTTGTTTGGTTCAAAATAAGAAAATTGCTCATAACTCTATAGAAAATAACAAGATTTGGTAGGTTTTTAATTAAATATGGTATGTGTCAGATTTCTGGTGATTTCCTCTCATTTTGAGAGGAAATTATTTTTTGTAAAATTTGGTAGTTTTTGATATTTTATAGAAAATATTTCTGTAAATTTTTTGTTGAACCAAACACAATTTACAGAAATCTCTGGAAAACTTTTAATTACAAATTTGCTATTGTTAGATATTTTGAGAAAAGTTTTCTAAAAAAATGTACAACCAAACAGCCGCTAAAATGAGGCAAATCTAGCTCGCACGGCTCTTACCCAACTTTGGTATAACTAAGCATTGTATCGTGTTAGATGCATGCATCCATCAATCAATTTATGAAAGTTAGGTATCAGATATCAATATATGCACTTGCAATATGCATCTATTTTATTTATTTTAATTAATTAATGATGATTTGAGCTAGGCTTCGTTTCAATATTTAATTTTAGCGTTAATTGGTGCATATCAGAATGGATTTTTTTCTACCGAGTGGGCACTTCAGAGAACGAGAGCACTGAGAGGGATATATAGTAAAGAGATCAGATGTAATAAGAGAAATTAGTGCGAATCAAAAAGACGTAATTGTATTCTTTCAATAAATTAAACGGACACAAAAAGAAGCCAAATTAAGGCCATGCCAAACTTTTTGAGGCCTAAATTGAAAACCAATTTTATCAAACACGAGATTTATAAATTTAACGGATTTTTCTGCACTCGCCTACTTGGATAGTTAAGTGTGGAAATATTTGTCATTCTAAAGTTTATGGGGGTTTATTGGTTGAGAACTACTGATTGGGATTGGGATATTTTGCTGGATTTTTTAATTTAGGATGTTATTCATTAATGATTAGAATTTGAATTTTAATCTAAGGTGTTATTAGTTGTCTAGGATTTTTACTTAATAGCATTAAACTGCACATTAACGTTAGTCTCATACATTATAATTATATGCAATCTCTTAAAAAAGCGCATTTCATATAATCTTTACACAATTTTATCCCCAGTTAAACTGCATAATTAATTTACTAATAAATAAAGAAATGCGATGTGATTTAAAAAGCTGGACGTTAGATTGAGGAGCGGAGTACCAAAACTGTGACACAATAATTGATCCTCTGAGAATGCCGTATCAATTGTTTATTATTACTAGTATAATGCATGTGTTTTGCACATGAACATACATGTTTTTAAGTTTAATTTTTTTATTGAATATTAAACTTATGTGTTAATAAATAAAATTGTATAATAAGATTGCTTAAAAAGAAATGTATGAATTAATTATTATTGTCTAGTTATCGTAATTGAAGGTTTTCCTTATAATGATCGCATAGTGCTAACTTTTTTAAGTAGGTCCTCTAAACTTACAATTATTCTTTAAGTAAGTCTGTCAAATCTATAAGTTCTCTTAAATATGTATGTCCCTCCAACTTGAAAGTTGTCACTAGTAGAAAAATGAACATCCTTGACGGGCTTTCTCGTCAGGGATGCCAAATTTTCCGTCAGGAATACGTATACTTAACGGCTTCCCGTCAAGGATACGCCGGTAGTAAAAGTCCCATCAGGAAAGAAACATCCCTGATGGGTTGTCGTCAGTAATAATCATTACTGATGGCATCTTACCTGACGGCGCCCACCGTTAGGGATGTGAAAATATCGCTAATCGTCGTCCCGTCAGGAATGTACATCACATCCATGACGGGCACACCGTCAGGGATGTTTATCACTGACGACGGGCCTGTCAGGGATGTGTATAAAATCCCTGACAGGAATTCTATTAGGGAAAACAACGTTGCTGGCAAGTCCGTCGGGGATATTATGTTCATCCCCAACGGGACAACCCCTCAGCGATATGTATCCCTGACGGCATGTCCATCGTGGATGTTATATAATTAGCAAAAAAATTATGTTGATTTCATTCAAAATTTCCTATATACAATCCCTGTGCTACATTAGAAATATATGCAATCCAAATTTCACAACAATCTCCACAACCATCTCGCATACGTTCAAATTTCACAAATTTCGTGCACTTTCCATAATTAGTATCTCGCATACATCCACACACTACATTCAAAATTTTTACAATCCAAATTTCACAAACATTTAAAGAAACTTGCATACATTCAAATTTTACATTCCATAACTAATATCTCGCATATATCTACACCCTACATTCAAAATTTTCACAATCCAAACTTCACAAATAACAAACCGTACAAATAATATGATAATCTCCTATACATCTCATAAAAGATCTATATCCACATATATCATACACACATACATACCCACATAAACAAGCCTCCATAAAATATCAATATACATACCCACATATATCTCATAGTTTCAATAAATAAGAGTTTAAGGATATAAAGCATACAGACATATCATAACCTCCCATATAAAGATGTCTAAGATACAATAAAATAAAATAAAATAAAATAAGAAATAACTAAGTTAGGTCATTCACATTGCCATCATTTGCATTGCCATTGGCAGCTTCATCCCTCCGACTCATGCTCCTAATGGCATCATCTTCATTCTAAAAACAAAAAATTCTAAATTTAGACTTACGCATTTTAATGTTGTGTGTATAATCATATTTTACGTATATAAATAAGTATACATGTCTACTACTCTCTCCGCTACTGGTAAATGCCTTTTGAGAGGCCAAAAAGTTCATAATGTGCGTTTGCAACTGAGTAGGAATCCAACGTCTACAAGATTTTATTATTTGCCTGGAAACCATCAAAAAAGTAGCAGTAAGGTGGATCACTAGCATAAGCTCCTCCTGAATATCCTCCCATAATTCCTCGGCAATCTGACCATCCAAAATATTCATCACTGATGTAACAAGTTGCATCACCTGTTGAGTGCAATCCTCTTGCGGCATATAAGAGGATACCCCTGAGGGCATCGTTGATGGTGTCGAGATCAATGGAGGCTAGAATGGTGTAGATAACCTCCGAGCTCCCACTCCCATCCACTTAGTCCTTCCCTTTTTGGAAAGTTTACAAACCAAAATGGCTCACATTATAATTCTCCTCTCTAGTCAGGGGTTCCTGGCTCTGTGCAACAACCTCAGCATACATGTTTTCCAATGCTTCTTAAGAATCAAAAAACATGAATCTACAAATTAGCATTTCAATAATAAAGATAATGCAAAGCTTCAAGATTAGTTCCAGTATTATGTAATTTATTCGAATAGAGTGAAAGTAAATACAACGTTAAACTACCTGTATATTCTGGGCTAGTTGTAGCCTTTTCTTCTTCTCCTCATCATCATCATACCCCTTCTTAAAGTAAACCATCGTCCTCCTATGCAATTCGGGAAGCGAGACAAAAGGGGCGTTTTGAGATTTATAAATTTATTTATTAGTTTTAGTTATCAAATATTATCGAAAGCGGAGAGAATATATATAGAAGATTAAAATATTTTATACCATTGTCCTATAAATTTGATCCTCAATCTGCGCAAAATGAAATAATCCTCGTATAATGATCGTAATCTTTCCTCAATCGGTTTTGTTGATTTCTCTAACATTTTTTCTTCAACAAGAACAAAGAGAATTTTAGTACAATCTGCAATATACAATGAAATATACCACTATATTCAAATAAATAACTTTTTTGTATGCAGTTTCTATTAATATAACAACATTTGCACATTAATAACTTATTTTTGGTAATACCTTTGCTTTATAAGCATAAACTCGATTTAATTATTCAAATAATATCTAACTAATCATCTATACTAGCTTAAGGCTTTTTGGTTTCCTTGAAAATTATGCATTTATACATATTAACCTGGTGATCCTCCTTCCCCCATAATAATATAAGTGCAGCTAATTGATCTGGGTCAATCCTTGGATCTCGCTTGTAGATCCTCTCCTAGTTCACACTGTAACTTTCAAAACATTACTTTTTTATCTCATGTCTCCACTCTCGAAGAGCATGCTTGAATTTTCCCATGTATCCAAACAAAAAATCTCACCCTACGTGATTGTCTTTGATGTTGAAACATCTCTAAATATAGACATATAGTTAAGTAAGATCAATCGATTAGATAAGTAAAATAATTAAAAAAGAACAGTTTAATTTACCGAACAATCTTGATATATACTCCCCAAGACACGAAAAGGGCTTCTCCTCAACCTCGTAATATGGATTAAGACAATCACTCCTCTGTATTAAGCATCCAAGATATGAGGTGAAGTTGTTAGCCAATTGTCCGGTGGGAATCTCATTGTGTCCCCACCTTACAATTGCACGAAAACCATATGGTGGTAATTTCTTTTTAAACTCACTTCCCTTTTGTCCTTTTTTCTTGAAAAGCTTATCTCCTACAATAATGAAAAAATATTTGTTATGCATTATAATATTGGGCAAGCATTTAGGGTATCTATAGTAACTAAAAAATATAAAATTATAAGTCAATTTACCAAATCTCTGTCTGATTTTAGCTGTAGCATCAGCTAGTATATCATCAATATGCGGCATCCAATCATCCAACTGTTTTTTAGCCAATTTATGCTTCTGCATCTGCTTGATTCTGTACCCCTCTGCAGATGCTGGTAAATGCTTTTTAACTAATCAAGTAGATGTTAAAATTAATTTAATTAGAGTCTTAGACTTATGATAATATAACCATAGTTGTATTAATGTTATTTAATGACAAAGTCCAGTTTAATTTGAATTGGATTAAAATGATAATACAGCTAAAGTTAGTTTAGTTAGGATGATAGACTAAAGTCATATAATATTATTACAATTAAGCTTATTTTTATTGAATATTTTTATAATAATATTTAATATCGTTAGTTAAGACTAATATCTAAGGTTGATTTAAAGTAAAATTAGTTTAATTAAAATTAGGAGTAATGGTTAACGTTAGTTTATTTAAGACTCTACAATTAGGGTAATGTTTTTTGGATTAGGATTATAAATATTAGTATTAAGATTATTTTCAATAGTTAGTTCATAGAGTTAGGATTAGAGTTATATATATATATATATATATATATATATATATATAAATATATATATATATATATATATATATATATATATATATAAATTAATTAGATTTAGGATTAAGATCAAATTTGAGTAAAAGTTAGTTGAATTAGGAGGGTAATTGACTTGGTTAATGAGTTCAAGGTAATAATTAGGAGTACTAGTTGATTAAATTTTGTTCAATTAGGGTTATAAAATTAGGAATAGGTTGACTAAAGTTTAATTAGTGCTATTATATGTAGGATTAGGGTAAGAAAAACGATAAAATTAGTTTAATTAGGGTTCTATACATAGGGTAACATGATTAATTAGGGTTACTATTATGATCATATTAGGTTGATAAATTTAATTTGAGTTATTAAAGTTGGGATTAAAGTAAATAATCGAGTTATCAAAGTTAAGATTAAAGTTATTAAAATTAAATTAGTTAATTAGAGATAGAAATATGCTAACTTTTTTATTATAGTTAGTTGAATTAGAGTTATATACTTAAGTAGATAAGTTTAATTGGTTAGATTTTATGAGAACTATAAATTTAGGGTTAGGATTATCAAACTTAAAATAGTATTATATATGGAATTTCTTAAAATAGTATTATATATGAGATTTGGGTGAAATAAAAAATAAAATTAGTTTAATTACGATTCTATGCTTAGGATAATGCTATTGGGATTATGGTGAGTTTAATTAGGGTTTTTTATTTCAATTTTTGATAATAGGAGCAAACTACCCATAATATTATAATAAAAATGTGAAATTAGCCAAAATATGGGACCAATAAGGGGGACAAGTGAGGTGTCCCCCTCCTATTGGATAATGAGTTGGCCATCATTAATGATGGCCAACTCATTATCCAATAGGAGGGAGACACCTCACTTGTCCTCTTTATTGGTCCCATATTTTGGGTGCCTGTAGCAAAGCTCCATTTTTATAAGTTTGCACAGAAATGGATAGTATTTAGTGTACACGTGGACCAGGGATTAATGTTTGGGGGACGCATGCAACAATTAGTAAATGCTAGGTAGAAGAAGCCACTAGAAGGGAAACAAATTAATTAAAAAGAATTGAATTTAAAATCAAATTATCAAATGTAGTATCATTGGTGCTTTAGATTTGAAAGATATGTGAAGATTTAAGAATTTAGAGAAGACTTTATCTGTCCCCCACTTTGATTTGATTATATAGGTGAAATTTAAATTTTAATCAAATACTAGCTAATTAATTTTAAGTAGACTCTAAAATGTTATTACTAGGATAAAAGGATACTGATTTTGTGAATTATCTACTAATCCTGTACGGCACTTGTACAAGATGCTGAAAGTCAAATGAAAATTTCTAGGAATTTTGAATATCCAAATTTCTTAATAGGGCTCCATATGTCATGTAAAAAAAAAAATTTGACTGAAATATGTCGACATGAGAGTAATAATATGAAAATAAAAGTATATCTCATACTAACTTTAAACTAACGTATTTCTTCTTCTATAGAACGCCACATGGCCTAAAAAAATAAATCTGAAATTCTTTTTTATCTATGAGAAAGGGACTACTAGAAATTTTTTCTCAACAAATGCCCAAAGTCAATGTATTGTAATTAAAAAAAAATGTAAAAGGGCCTTTCAGAAAACAAACCTATAACGACGGACATTTTGGCGCTCTCTCTCTTCTCTTCGTCTTTTAACAGCCGTCTTCTCTCCTCTCTTCGACTTGAATCAGTGCGAATTTGTCGAAAAAGAAGCGATTTTTTCCATAAAAATCCCATTTTTTCAAACAAATTACTGTAAAGCCGTTGAGATTCTCTGGATTTGGAGGGTAGGGACTGATGGATCCTGAATCGGCTTCAACTTCGCCGGAGAGTCGCTCACCGGTAAGTTCGGTAGGTTGAGTGTTTTGTAATTTCTACATTTGAAGTTTTTCTTTGTTTTTTTTTTTTTGAGATATAGGCCGTTAAAAGTCATCTGTTTGCAATGAAGTCCCCAAAACTTGATATTATGAAATAATTTATTCAAAATCCACTAGCGATCACAAATAAGTCCCTATAGATTTCATCTGCAAGTTAACCCCAATGAAAATTTGCATATTGGACACAAAACTTGCACTAATATAATATAATATTGTAAGCTTTAATTGGTTTAGAAGTTTGGGGTTGAAGCCAGTAGTTTGTAACAGAAAAACTAGTTTGTAATATCAATTTTTTGGTACATACTGGGAACAAATATCTTTTTTTTTCTTTTCTTCTGTTTCTTTTTTTCCTGTTCTGTTTTTTTTTTTTTTTTTTTTTT
>BQKN01061478.1:80-22519 GCA_022839385.1 Asparagus kiusianus | reverse complement strand
CCCCCCCCCCCCCCCCCCCCCCGTTGTTGAGTGATCTTATTTTTTAATATTTAAAGAAGTATTTAGAAAGGAGTTAGATTGTAGCATTTCCAATAGTTTGATGAAGTTTATGTCTTAATCATTCTAGCTTTCCCCAAGCTTATATTTTGGATTTAGGAATCTGTCAAAAGATTACTATTTTTCCTATAATTTTATCAAATTAAAAAATTAATGATTTTTTGCATCTTATATGAAATCGAATTTTCCTTATATGACTTATAGATTTATTTGTTTCGAACTATAATTTTTTTTAATGCATCTAACTTCTTTGAAGTTTCATCTTTATGTAGTTTTCATTTATTCTGCCGCAATTTCCTCGCATGTTTTACAAATTATTGCCCTTTATTTCCTTTAGAGATATTATTCACAAGGAGACTTATGAAGATTATGATATTATTTTATGCTCATTTTCTAATTACCGAATATCATCCCAAACTTTGTTCAAAGAAAAGAAAGAGGGAACCAAAAATAAAATTTGCCTCATGTTACTTTGTTTTCGTTTTAATCCTTAGTTGGGAAGGATTAATCATGGGCAGTAGAGTAAAAATGATGGGGATTACTATCAATTACACAGTTAATTAAATTATTATGGGTGGCTGGTTGATTCATATTTCTATTCCCATGTCATGTGAGATGAAATAGTTCCTCAGATGTATCACTTGTATCCCCCTGGGGAGAATGTGTTGAAAAATTCTTCTGCACTGTTTTATGTATGTCTGAGATCTTCTGAGATATTTAGCTTGAATTATAATTTGTAAGGAGGTCAATATAATTTATAATTCCCTTCACTACTGAGCTGAGTCATTTAAGAATCATAGTATGCCATTGTAGTTTTGATTGCTCAGGCATACTTTATTAAATACCGACCTTAAAAGATTTCTCACTCTCTCTCTCTCTCTCTCTCTGTGTGTGTGTGTATGTGTGTGTGTTTTTATGCGACATTCATATATTGTTTTATATATTTCGTATTTTATTTCCAGAAAACATACAGAACAAACCTTTTATTGGCCTACCAGAGCTTTGGTGTTGTGTTTGGGGACTTGACCATTTCCCCCATCTATGTATACAAAAGTACCTTCTCTGGAAAATTACGCCTTCATGAAGAGGATGATGAAGTTCTCGGGATCCTCTCTCTTGTGTTTTGGACTTTAACTCTGATTGCTCTCTGCAAATACACAGCCATTGTTTTAGGAGCAGACGATAATGGTGAAGGTACTTGAAGAACTCAAATTTAATACATCTCTCATGTCTTATCCTTTCTTTAGTTAACTTGGATTGGCTCAATTTAACAGGGGGAACATTTGCTTTGTATTCATTGCTGTGCCGGAACTCAAAGATGGGTCTTTTGCATGCCCAGCATGCAGTTCCTGAGCACTTGGCTGCTTATAATCCTGGGACGTCTGGTAAAGAGACTAAAACTACTTTGATTATAAAGAACTTCTTCGAGAAGCATCGGAGCTCTCGCATCCTACTGTTGCTTTTTGTACTCATGGGAACTAGTATGGTCGTGGGAGATGGTGTTTTGACCCCAGCAATGTCAGGTACACTTCATTTTTCTTTGACGAATTGCTGAATTTACGCTATTGAGCGACGATCTTTATTTTGAAATTAGAGGGTGAACTTAGTAAATCCTTTTCTTATAGATAGCGACTCAAAATTTGATATGGTGAGCACAAAATTTGATAAGAGAGGATGCTAGTATGAAGGTCGTGTAGAATCATGGAAAGACCATCATTTAATCTCCCATTTTAAACGGTAGTATAAAATGAATCAAATAAATTACAGAATGGATTTGTTTTCTTTTCTTTTTTTTGTTTCTTTGTCAATGTTTAGTTTGTCTTTACTCTGAAAAACTCAGGGGAGTTTTAAGTTGGAAAATTTGAGTAACTAATAATACTTATTGCCTTAGACAATAGGCTTCCATATTCATAGTCATAGTTGTTTCAGAGGCATTTTTTTTCCTAATTGTTTAACTTACCAAATTTCTGTTTTTAAGGCAAGCTCGGGCTATTCATTTATGAATAATTTGTTTGATCCGTTGTGTCTTGCAGTCCTTTCTGCAGTATCAGGCCTCGAAATCAAATTCCTGGAGCTACATGAAAGTGAGTGTCTGGACTGCATAATAATTTATTTAACGCTACTCTTCTCTCTATTGAACAATGCGTCTTTAATCTGTACAAGTAAGGAACCCCTTCGACTGGAGGTACGTCTGTATTGCTTTGAATACTCGGTTTTGATTCTTGTATCTTCTACTGTATGTTAAAATTAGATAGGGACCTCTTTGGATTATTGCCTTCACAATCTCCTAACCACATCTATCCCCTTCATAGGTATCCAATGTGCACTTTCTGTTATCTAATTTGTTTCTGTGGCACTTTCGTTCAAAATATTGATGTTTGAATTAATTTGTTTCACTTGACATTTCATTACGTATGGATTGCAGTAATTTTCTAAATTATGTGTTTATATATGACATGCAGATTACTCCGTGTTTATTGCTTGTCTTATTATAGTGGCCCTTTTTGCCTTGCAACACTATGGAACACATCGTGTCGGCTTTCTTTTTGCACCAATTCTTATTGCTTGGTTGGCCTGCATCGGTGGGTTAGGCATATACAACACAATCAAGTGGAATCCTAGTGTTGTTCGTGCTATATCTCCATATTATATTTATAACTTTTTCAAGAAGGCGGGGAAGGATGGCTGGAGTTCACTTGGAGGTGCTGTCCTTTGTATCACAGGTTTGTTGCAATTTTCTAGAAAATACTCCCAAGTCCCTACATTTTCCATTACTAGGATTGCTAAGTTAGTTGAATAAACAGGTGCTGAGGCAATGTTTGCTGACCTTGGGCACTTCTCTAAGATCTCAATCAGGGTAAGGTCTTATTATTATTGTTTTTTCATATGAAAATTTTATATAATGCTGATAATTATGCGACCTACTGATCTAAGAGATTTTCTGCCTTTCTTAACATTTTCCTAGTAGTTGAATTTTCTTTTGTTTTGCTTTATGCTATCTATGGAGGGTCGTTGAACATTTAGGCCTTATGTTTGACGTCAAATTTGCTCTTAAACCCGGATGAAGGCATTCATTCGGAATTATGTTTTTAAACTGGCAAATTGGTTTTGTAAACATCCAACTATTTGATAATTTAAACAGTTGAACAATTTATTTGCACATTCAGAAATTCAGATTTCTTGCTTTTTACTGCTTTCTGTTGAATGTGAAAGCTATGATCTACCTGACATCGATAAACACCTTCTCTATCTGATATTTGTAGATGACTTCATATCTGTCAAAGGAGAACTCAAAATGTTTTTTTTTTCCGGTTTCACACCTGAAACAAACAAATCTTAGTCAGCACTACGCACCTTTCCTTGAGACCCATCTTGATTTCGTATTACAAGGCATAGAGCAAATTTAAAAATTAAAACAGATGGTTGAGTGACACAGTTTTTAGTTGGCATTAGCAGGGGATGCAGGTGTAGACTGTAGAGTCAGGGATTGAAGGGTAACCCATAATGCATGGGTCTAAAAAGAAAAAGGAAAAAAAAAGTTACATCTCATTTCTTCCAAAAGATTGGATGTTTAAATCCCACTACCATATGCCCATTATGATGGTTCAAAGAAAATTCAGATTATAGTTAATAGAAGTTACAAACATTGTTTGAACTATTTACCTATTGCCCTTGTGACAAATACTTGTATTATATGATATTTATCCTGAGAAATTTTGATTGTTTGAGAAGTTGTTAGTTAGTTCGGAATTCTTTATGGCAGATGGCATTTACATGGATAGTTTATCCCTGCTTGGTACTGGCATACATGGGGGAAGCTGCTTACCTATCAAAGCACAAGGAGGACCTCGAAAGAAGCTTCTTCAAAGCCATCCCAGGTATTTCCTTATATAGTTCATGTTACTGTAAGAAAATTCTCCTTTACTCTAATTGTTGGACATAATTATTTCTTTCAACAGTTTACTGTCAGTTATTCAGTAGCAATTCCTCATATGTTTTTGGACTGCATTTCCTTCAATTAGACTTCATGCTAGCTTTAGTCTGATTGTTGAAAACTGTTTCCATGCATATGGAGCCTGTTCACGTATTAATATATGGTTTTGAGAATAGTTAGTTCTCCTCTCAAGTTTCGTGTTGAAAATGAGTAGAAGAAAATTGTATGCACCAATATTAACAAATGCAACATTTTAGCTTTCCATATTACTTTGTCAGAAACTGGAACCTTTTCCCAAGACTATTAATGGTTATCTACAGTAATTACAAATACAAAAGTTAATATGTTCTGATACACAAACATAGGTTAGTATAATGGTAATATGCAAGGCAATAAGGGGATAACTTACATGTAACACATATCTATAACAGACTCAACATAACTATAAAATTTGAACCCTTAAGTTAACTTTTTTTATTGGATTTACTAGAAAGAGTTGAATAAATTACTTGATATATTTGTTCATTCTGGTTGACACTTGTGAATGTAGAAGGCGTATTCTGGCCAGTATTTGTCATTGCAACATTAGCCACCATTGTTGGTAGCCAGGCGATAATTTCTGCCACCTTCTCCATAATCAGTCAGTGTAGGGTATTTGGTTGCTTTCCTCGAGTTAAAATCATCCATACATCAAACAACATCCATGGCCAGATCTACATACCGGAGGCGAACTGGCTCCTGATGTTTTTATGCCTTGCAGTCATAGTTGGTTTCAGAGACACAGACATGATTGGAAACGCTTATGGTTAGTCTCTCTACAACTTTCCTTCAGGCTGAATAATTTTCTTTTGCATTGAATTGCAAATTTTATACTTTAACCCAGTTCAAGTTAGTAATACAGCGTAGGATTTTAAACAGTTGCAGGATACTTATAGGAAACTTAAAGAACTAAACTAAGTACTTTACATGTAAATTCTAATATAAACTATATTGAATTATTGATGTTGATACCAGTATCTATGAAGGACTTTTTAAAATGGAGTAAACAAACTATTCTTCATGTCAATCCCAATGCTTAAAGATGTTGTATTTCAAAGATTTGACAGTTCATGTTAACAAGTGAACTTTATGCAAGTGCCAAAAAATTAGTTCCAGATTAACTTCAAGGACATATAAAATACAAGTAGTTTGTGGATAAGGATTAGTAGGTTTTATTTATTTTGTTTCCATCTATAATTTGGTGAGGAATTAGCTTTCAGTCTTTTATTTATCAGAAAAATTTGTTTTCACAAGATTTAACAAACTTAAAGTTGTAAGTAATCTCCTAGTAAAATATCATCCAATAACCATCAACATACCAGAACCTCCAGATTTGCACCTTCAAATGCTAGAAATATTGAATAAGAGAGAAATCACATATATAACCACAAAAAACCTAAACTTAAGAAATCTGTGCTCGCAAATATCATTCTTCAAAGTAACTAAACCATAAAAAATGTAACTTTTGGGGGTACATAAAAGAACTTTGACTAGCTCTTACTAATAGTTCTCTTTTGGTGTCTAGGCCTCTCAGTCATCACAGTAATGTTGGTCACCACCTGCCTCATGTTTCTCATAATTACGACGGTGTGGAACCAGTCTGTTTTCTCCGCTTTCCTCTTCACCATCATTTTCGCCTCATTGGAGCTTCTCTACTTCACTGCCTGCCTCTTGAAGTTTCCTCATGGTGGTTGGCTCCCCTTTCTCCTCTCCATAATAACCTTAACAACAATGTCAATTTGGCACTATGGCACTGCCAAAAAACTCAACTTCGAACTCCATAACAAGGTCTCCCTTGATAGCCTCCTCTCTCTTGGCCCCACCCTTGGCCTTGCAAGAGTTCCTGGTGTCGCCCTTGTGCTCACCAATAGTGTTTCTGGTGTTCCTCCAATGTTTGCTCACTTTGTAACCAACTTCCCAGCCTTCCATCGTGTTCTCATATTTGTCTCAGTTCAGACTTACGTGGTACCAACAATCCCAGAAAATGAAAGGTTCTTAATAGGAAGGTATGGTTCAAAAGAGCATCAAATGTTTTGGTGCATTCTTAGGTATGGATACAAGGATGGAGGAAGAGATAATTATGACTTTGAGAATAGGTTGTTGGCCAAAGTGACCGAGTTCTTACGATTTGAACATGTTGGTAATGTTGGGGGCATGAGGAGGGTGAGATTTGTGAGTGAGGTTGAAGAATGCAAGGAAGTAAAGGAATTGATGGAGGAGAGAGAGGCAGGGGTGGCTTATATGATGGGGAATACAATTGTGGCGGCAAGGGAGGATGCACCCTTGGTGAAGAAGTTGGCAATTGATGGGGTGTATGGTTTTTTGCGACGCAACTCAAGGAGGCCAGCAGTTGCTCTAGGGGTCCCGCATACATCACTGATCGAGGTGGGGATGGTGTACAATGTGTGATCGATGAAGATAGACCTGTGAATTGTAATTGAGTGTATAAAAAAAATGTGAAGAGGGAGATACTGAAAAAATGTTAAACGTTGTAATCATAGTGTGACTAATACTAAAAGGAAATGTTGTTAGAAAAATTGACTAGTACATCACGGGAATGAAATGTCATAACCAATGATCTTTGTAGAGGGGAGATGGCTAATAACAAAGATTTCCTCTTTGTTCTGTGAGATTCATTGTAGTGCTAATATGAAAAATGTGCGTATCTAGATATGCTTTTATCTTTAGATTTTGATCAATAAATATAGTTTTTGATACTTCAGCTATTTGTGTTTGTGGTCATGTAGTGTGGTTGACTGATGATGCTGAGATCAGGTCCGGATCTAACAATACCCAGAATTGACATGATATCAGTGCTATAAATTTGAATTATACTTAAATATATCAGCTTACATACATATTGAAGATGCACTGGAAACAATTAAATAATCATCAATTTACATACTCTGTAGCAGAACGCAATTTAGAAATTATTAAACATGTACAATGTATTAATCTGTACACTCTTGCACATTTCAAGGATCATGGTTTAAAAAAAAAAGATCAATACAGACGTGCTATAGAGTATATGAAACCTCAATCACCTTCCTTCACTGCTGATGCTCGTGCTCACCAGTGGTTGAGATGGTGAAAGTGTGCCTCTCCGATAAACTGCCATACTTGAGTCTGATGTCCCACTATCATGGCTATAATTTGAGGTTGAGGCTTTTGAGAAGTCACTACTCACGAAATTGCTACTCAAATCCTTCAAGTGCCATTCTGTCAAGTAACCAGGCCTTGTTGTGACTTCAGGCACCTCAATATCTCCTGTTAGCATAGCCACTACCCTTGACATGTGAGGTCGTAGCATTGGTGATGCCTGTGTACAAAGAAGCGCTACTCCCATGAGTTGAGTGGCCTCTTTCTCGTTATATGATGATAGTTTTGAGTCCACCAACTCTAGGTCATGCCTGTTCTCATGTAGACGCCATGCCTGCCAACATAGAAATGTCTCAAATTTGTACTTATGACTATTACTTTTTTTTTCAATCCTATCCGACATGGTATTACACTTGTACATGAATCTCCAACAATTAACACTTAAAGCTACTGAGAACAGTCAACATACCCATTCAAGAAGGTAAATCTTTTCTTCATCAAGTGTTGTATCTGCATTAGGTCTTCCACTAAGAACCTCTAGCACAACTACCCCGAAGCCAAATACATCAGCTTTTTCTGTGAGATGACCTCTCATGGCGTATTCTGGTGCCAGATAACCACTGATGCAACATGCACATTACATGATTAAACAAATACAGAATTTTAGTTTTATGTGTATTCTTAAGTAGGAATTGTTTGTCTACTTAATAGAGAGAAAATTGCAAAAGAAAGCGGCTTTATGAAAATAAATTGGACTAACATTGTACCGGCAACCCTGGTGGTAATGTGAGTCTTATTGTCTTCATAAAGCTTAGCCAGACCAAAATCTGATATTTTGGGGTTTAAATCAGCATCGAGGAGTATGTTGCTAGCCTTGACATCTCTATGTACTATCCGGATCCTTGATTCTTCATGGAGATATGCTAGACCTCTGGCAGTACCCAAACATATTTCGAAACGAGTTGCCCAATCCAGGTATACATTGTTCTTTCCTGCAAAAAGACAAACTGTCATCATACATAACTATTGATGCATCCTTACTAAGTAAATGTCAGGCTTTATTGATTTATACCAAAAATTGCGTGATCTAGACTTTTGTTCTCTAGATACTCATAAACCACAAGTCTCTTAGCTCCCTCAATGCAGCAGCCATATAATTTCACTAGATTCCGATGCTGCACTGCTGATATTGTCCCAATCTCTGCCACAAACTGTCGCTTCCCTTGGTGAGATTGCACTGATAATTGTTTCACAGCCACTAACCTTCCATCAGAGAGTTTACCCTGCACAAAACATGTCATTTGCTACAAAATATTCTTATTCTCTTCAGAATTTTTTTTGGCTAACACTATCGTCTACGTCCAACATTATTATATTATATCAATATTATGGCTGCTATATTAAAGTGAAAATAGACCTTATACACGGGTCCGAATCCTCCCTCTCCTAGTAGATTAGCAGGATTGAAGTCATTCGTAGCAGTCTTTAATTCAGAATAACTGAAGGTGTCTGGTCGAATGGATAATCCAGACAACTCTGCGAAGCAAAATAATAATAAATAATTAAACAAACATAAAGAGATGCATAGGATTTACTCACTCACTTCTAGTTCATACCTTCTGCATCTTCCTGGCTAAGTCTTCTTTTCCTCTGTCTCCATGTAAAAACTCCAATTACAGCAAGAAAGCCTAAAAATCCAATAGCAACCACGATCCCCACAACAAGACCCGTATTATTACTTTTTGAAGAGGTATTTGGCGGTTTGTTAGAGACAGTAGGAGTGAAGTCTGAGGAAGAAATTTGATCATAAGAAAAAAGGAGATAAGATATTTATGATTGTTTTTGTGTTAAAGGTTCATACCATAGGGAGCCACAGTAAGCGCAGAAATGGATGGACCATAATAGCCCTGAGTAGGAACACAGCAAGTACCCTTTCCAGCCCAAAAGAAGTGTATTTCAAGGAAGTTGTTTGTGACCGGTGCTATGTACTGCTTCTCAATAGCTCTAAAAGAGACTCCTCCAGCCGCCTTCCTTATATCAAAATCCTTCTCTTCTAGTTTTCCCTGAAGTAATGGTGAATTAAAATGAAACAGACCTACAAAGAATGGCGGAAAATATACCATTGCGTGTTGAAGGAAGTATATCTTTTTATGTCTTTCAAAAAAAGTAATTTTTCTAATTACCTGAATATATATATTGAAAACCCTTCTCCCTACACTTTTCCATGTAGAAGAATCAGGAAAGGCAGTCTCAGCGAACTGCAATGTAACACTGTAGTTTCCATTCTGAAGACCGAGGCCATAGTATCTAAGTGATGATGGAGACATCCTTGCTGTCTGAAACAATTCAGGATCTAGAGTATTTTGGAATTGTGATAAGTCATTGATTATATAATCAGCACCAGGAGCTTCAGCAAAGCTTCCAGCATTGCTGACCGCCCACCTGTCCGACTCCTTGACATAATATGACGCAGTCGTGAGATTAGCATTGTCAATATCATAGTCAGTTCCATCAGAACCTGTTATAGCTCTACTTCCGCCACAATTTATTGCAAAAGATGAATCTGCATAAAAATAATTGTTGGTATTAGTCAGATTTTGAAGGCAGACCTTTTCTATGTAGACAAATTACTTACATATTGGAGAACCACGATAGCACGGTATGTTACTCTGAAGACAATTTAATCCTGAAGATAAACCGCTGCATATCAAAATGAGAAAGGGTATGCTTTATCAGATGGATATTTGGCTCAGAATGACACAAGTCATGAGACATATAGAAAAAGAATTGCATAATTTCTTTTCTAATCAGTCCCTAACATTATAACCTAAAACCTTAATAGGGATGAGAAGACATGGGTTTTTGTATTTAAGGCATATGGTATAGTATGGACATCATCCGGATGTCCAATTATATGCATTTTCAATTGAAAATATGAACTCAAATCAACAACAACTTAATCTGATACTCTAATATTCAGAAAGAAACATCGGTTCAACATTCAAGTTTAGTCTCTTCTTTAGATAAAACAAGAAAGTTGTGTAATAGTTATTGATGGAGTAAGCACCTGCTATTAGAATTATCAATCACAAAGTTGTTGGCGACCAGGTTCCTGCAAAGATACAAATAATAGGAGTTAGGAATGAAAATTTTAAAATGGTTTACTGGCAACTAAACAATAACTAAGCAATCAAATGGATGGACGTTTACATGACATATTTTTAATTCAATACATTCTTTTACTTTAATCTTGCGCACCTTAGATTATTTTATTTTACTCTTTTCATTAGTGAAATCTATGAATCTTTTTAGAACACATCTGTAAGCAAACTCCAAATAAGATGTTGTCGTAAAATCTTTCCCTATTCCATAGGAGTCCTTTCTACTTAATTAACGGGAATGTATTACGGACTTATTTTTGTAGCTGAGATATATCAGATTGAAATAACTAATAATATGTCGAGGTGAGGAAAAAATTATAATTTGTGAGGAGGTAGCAGTAAGAATTTTTTCCCCTGATTTTCTAACATACAGTTGTTGCTTTTGTTCGCTAACCCATGGTGGAAAGCTTCCTGATAGTTGATTATATGATAGATCTCTGCAGACAAGTAGATTAATGTGATGTCAGAAATTTATGCTGATAAATTCAGTATTTATAGTGATGGAAGTTTAGGAGAATACATATTGGAAAGAGATCTGCTCTTTGAAGCAGGCAAACTTCCAGATAAGCTATTGTTTCCGAGAAATCTGCTCAAACATGAATTCATATTGATTAATAATATGAATTTTGCACATTACGAAAATGTGTAGAAGCAGAAGAAGATACATTAGATATTTGCTTGTGAATAAGATCACAATTTCTTACAAGAAGCTGAGTGAATTCAAATTGAAGAGAGACTGAGGAAGTAATCCTGTTATGTTGTTGAAGCTCAAGTCCCTTCAAATTAAATATGAAAGTCAACTCATAAATTTGAAGTGAATGAGTTTTAAACAACATCGTTAGATTAGATGACTCACAATTTTTGTAAACTTGTGAAGGACGCAAAATTTGACGGCATACTGTCAGATATCTTGCTATTCCTTAAGATCCTGCAGTGGAGACAACATCATATTGTATATGCCAAACAAGTAACTAAGAAAATATAGGTTAATTTATAAATATGAGTTTGAAATTTTGGCCTTACAGGGTGTTTAATGATGTCAAATTACTAATAAATGCCAATGAAGAGCTCCCATTTATAATATCTCCAATCCGTCTGCACCATTACATGATGTAGTTTCGGCATGTATATGATTTCAGTGAAGCCACAAACATTAGCGTATTGTTCCCAAATAAGCAGCAATCGAAGCGTTAAACACTTACAAGTCTGTGAGTTTGGTGAGACTAGATAAGCTTGAAGGAATTGGACCTTGGAAAGAATTTCCCTGGAATCTCCTGGGAGAATTTTCACATTATTAGACAGTAGCCAAGGTTGTTATTATAGTCCATCTTTTATAACAGACATAGCAATTATAATTCAAGAGAAATTGTTCAAATAGACTGAAAAAGAAAACACTATTAGAAAGGGTTCGCCTAGAAACAAATCTTTAAGCTTAATTATAATAAGTTTGGTGATTTTGCACATCTTTTACTATCTAATTTTACTTAAGAATTATTAATGCAAAACTAGAAAACATATAGGATTTAAAAATCTTGCACTTACAGAGAGGTCAAGTTTGTCCAACTCCCAATAAAATCAGGTATTAATCCAGAAAAGTTATTGTCAGATGCCCACCTAAATGGTAATAGCAGAAAAATAAGTTACTTTCATATTCACACATACTCAAATTTAATAAAGGACTTACATGATCTGCATGTTTGCAAGTTTGGAAAGAGTTGAAGGTAGTTCACCACTAACTCCACTACTATCCATGTATCTGTGGATGAAAGAAAGATTCAGATTGTCACAAATAAAAGGCATGTACAAGGATACGTATGTGTGTGTTAGTGTGCATTTGTGTGAGTGTGCGCACTTCTGCATGTGCGTGTAAGCATCTATGTGCTCTTGCGCATGTGTGCTCATGTATTTGTGTGCACACATATCTGTATGTGCATGCACATCTTTACACATGTGTGTCTGTGCATGAGTGTCTGTGCATGCATGTGTGGTTGTGGGGGAGCGTGCGCTCGTCTGTGCGCGCACGTGCATGATTGGGTTTGAGTGTGTGTGTGTGTGTGCTTGTGCTGAAAGGTATAGAAACTTAACAGTTGTTGTAGACTTTTCAAGTTTCCAAATTCAGGAGGAAGTGGACCAGTAAAATTGTTTGTCCCTATAGCACTGCAAAATCAAAAGAAAGTTAAATATTCTTTTGTTTGTCATCAATTGAAATATTAAACTTTTTTCGATTTCTTAAAATTAAATAACAGGATCTCGAAAGGGCATTGTTTTCTTACAGCAAAATAAGGTTTTGTAGTTTGCCCAGCTCAGGGGGAATGGGCCCAGACAATGCATTAATGCCCAAACTCCTAAAGATAGTTATATAAATGTCAGGCATGAAAGAATATATAATAAGCATATGCAATTTTTCTTATACCTTATAGAATTTGTTTGGAAAGACATCTTACAGGTACTGCAAGGAAGTTAGATTTCCAATAAATGCAGGTAAATTTCCAGTCAAGTAGTTCTGACCTAACTTCCTGAGAAAATGACATATTATCTTAGTTACCCACATTATCTATTCATATAATCGGTCCACTTCAATGGTAAATCGCAGTTAAAAGTATACATACAAATTAGTGAGATGAGGTAGATCCTGGAGCTCTTCAGGTATAGTGCCCACCACATCTACTGCATATACTTTTCTGAAGAAATAAATGTCAATTAGTACAATTGATTACATAATGTAGGATCATTCTTTTTTCCCCTGTCATGCATAATCACAATTTCTAGGTGAGTTATTTGTCAGAAGGCATCAATCTATTTTCATTTGTCCTTATCTCATTTCTGTTGTCTTTTTTTAGTTGAGACTTATTTCATTACATGATGATCCATCAAAGTATTAGCTTCTTTGCTGAATAAAATAAAGGGGATGCATATTAGAGAGATTTCAGTAGTTACAGGTGGGTGATATGGCAAAATGTAGTGTTGGAAGTGCAGTCGCATTTGATGAATGGGTTTATGTCAGTGTTTTCAAAGCTGGTAGAGTCGTTGGCAGCTCCGCTGCATGGTTCACCACTGATGTTCCAGGCCGATGACGCCTGCTTTCCCCATCTCCCGAGTATTGTGTTCAGTGCTTTCACTATCACAATACGTACATGTACAAGTTAGTATATTTTCATAAGAACATGCTAACTTACATCAAGATTTGTTGAATCTTCAACAATTATACTTTTCCCTTGGAAATTTCATTTAAACTGTCTTTGATTTATACCTCTGCAAGTTTAGGATCAAGAGAATATATAATTCTATTATGATATCACCAATCATCTAATGGTGACATAATATATAATGTAAAGTACAAGCGCAAGTTGTGTGCAACCGTTTATCGATTGACCAAGTAAATTATGTCATTATGATAATGTATCGAGTACTAAGAAATTGTTTTATTTGCAACTCGTATCATACTCTCCTATTTACTGTTAATAACATGAGCGAAAATAATACATACTGGAAACTCAACATAGCATTTGACATGAGTAGCGACTGTGCCTGATTAAGGAGCCTATTCATCTGAAAGTCAATAATATTTAGTTTAGACCAAGTATCTTCTGCAATAGTTTATTACTGGGTTACTAGATCAGTTCATAACTCCTACAGATTTAATTATTTCCTTTTATCATTGACCATAATAAGGAGTGAACTTACACCCTAAATGTTACAAAAAGAAATAAATAAATTTCAAAGGGGATGTGTCACCTTAATATGTAAAAACCTGGAAAAAAATATTAATGCTAAAATTGTATTCCTCCCTTTTGGTGAGACCCAAAATTGGATGCATTTGAAAGAAAATGAGACTTGTTTAGAAAATCCCCTCAATTAAAATAGATTTTAAAATACAAATAAAACTTCTGGTCTCTAGCGATTTATATCTAGAAACCAATTCAACCATTTCTCAAAAAAGAAAACAAGTCAACCACATGACCTGGCTTCGTCCTTATCCAGCTGGTTCCAGCACAACTGTGACAAACTTTCGAGGATCGATGAGAAAGAAAAGAGGAAAAGAGTACGTATAAAAAGGATAAAATCAATACCTATTTATTTGTGATTTATCATAAGCATATTCTCATATAAATCATATGCATATTCTTATATGAACCGATTTGAAGTTCTTTTATTAGTAGAGATGACCAAAATCTTTCTTAATCCTCACAAAGAGATTAGACCGAGGGATTATACTCTAAAACCCAACATATAGTTCCACAAAGAGGTTTGTAATAGAATAGTATAATATCAGCTTGAACTCAAAAGTAAAGCTAGAGAAAGCGATGTATGTACCTTCAGCAGGGTCAGTTTTGTTTTGAGCAGAGGATCTCTCAGTTGAAAGCAACAAGATGCAGAGGATCAAGCAAAGGACAAAGAAATCTCTTGGAGAAGAGAATGATTGAGATTTTGCTAACGCCATCATCTTGCTTCTTTGTTCTCTTTTGAGAAGGAATTTAGCTAGCTATAACCCAGTCCAAAAGTCGAATTTGATGAATTTTAGTAGTTGGTGGCTCTACTAGTTGTTTTGATGCTCTCTCTATAATAATATTTTTAGAGTGAATATTATAAATATTATTATTTTTTAGTAGAAATGGTCAATAGGATTGCAAGGTACACATGATGGCTGAGGCCGAGCACATGGTGATTTGAATTGTTTTGGCCTTTTCTTTTAGTGCGTCTTTATCTGAGTTGGGTGGGTACATTCTTATCTTAATATTTTACTTTTTTGTTGAATTTTATACGTAAAGAAGTAACCCACAGTCTTTTGCACTATGAGCATCAAATCTTCAAACATGGTTAAGAGGCACTCTTAAGGGCATCTCCAACCATAGTACTAGGGCTGTTAATCGGTTTGAATGGTGCGGTTTATAGGTGACACCGAACACCAAACCGATCTATTTTTTCGGTTTGGTTCGGTTCGGTTTTTCACTTAATTTTTCCAAAAACCAATTGTGTTCGGTTTAATTCGGTTCGGTTTTTCTCTGGTTTATATCGGTTTTTTTTCGGTTATTTTCATCTGCTTCAAGAAGGGTATTTGCAATGTTAGGAAAGTATATCCATAACTTGTTTGGCACAGTCACACAGGTTATAGTGTCAGAAGTTTCTCTCATTCTTCTGTAATTATTTGGGTTCTTCGTTAATCACCAGCAAAGCGCTCCTGTTAATTTCATCAGGTAGCTGGCTTCCTCATCTTATTTGTCTGAATATATGGAAGCTAAGGTGCCTGGTCAGATTTCAAGGGAAAATTTTCTCTAAAATTTCTGTAACTTTTGAGATGATGTGAGAAAGATGGCTGATTTAGCTAACTGATGTCGAACTTTCAGTGTTAAACAGGGTACTAATAGGTTTGTGCAGGTATGACATTTCTAAATGTAAATCCATACAAACACATAAACAATAATATATATCTATAAATAATATAATTTCCTTATAATATATATAATCGGTTTTTCGGTTCGGTTTCGGTTTCCAGACATCCGAAACCAAAACCACACCAAACCTTTCGGTTTTCGGTTATTTTTTGCGGTTCGGTGCGGTTTTTTTCTTTCCTCGGTTTTTTCGGTTATGGTGCGGTTTTGGTGTGGTTATTTTTCGGTTATCGGTTTTTAAGTTACAGCCCTAAACCATACCCCATTTCTCGCGTCATTTTGGTGCAACGATACTATTTATTCTTCAACCATGCCCCATTTCCTATGCCATTTTGGTGAAAATAAAAAGAGCGACGCCATATTTGGCGTCGCACTATTCATCGCTCTATTACTGTTCATCAAGTTATTTTTTACCGTATTTTATTTTCTGTTGTGTTCTTAAATGTAATATTTTTGTAATATCAATAATAAAAATAATAAAATAATACTTTATAATTTTACCCTAATAATATTAATTAATAAATTAATATTTTATTGTAATATTTTACCCCAATAATATTTTATAATATTTTACCCCAATAATATCTTAATTAATTGTTGAAATAGTTAAAAATATAGGGAATAAAAATAATAATATAAAAGTAGATAAAAAGGAATATACTGAGAATATTCTTTTTTGATGCAAAAAATGGTACAGTGGGTTGGAGATGAATTATTGTTTGATATGACTTTTGCACCATTTTAGTGTAAAATTTGCACCATTTTTGTGCGATTGGTTGGAGATGGTCTAACCTATGGCCACCGGTCTTTCAGAAAATTAATTTTTTTTTGGTGTTCTTCAAGAAGAGTTGGACCTAAGATTATAGAGTCCTACTCATAGATAGTTTATCAAGTCAGCTAGATTCTCTTGGTATTTCTCGAGCTCTCTTTGAATATTATTTTTCTATAAAATAGAGATCATTTTAGTTCGTAAAAAGGAAAAAAACCAATGTTTATTGGTTTTGGAGTGTAGACCCAAACCTTAGAACAAGCACACAAATCAAAGATTTCTCTAAGTTAAGAAATTAGGCGAACTTGGAAGTTCAGCCGAACTCGATAGTTTAGACGAACTTGGAAGTTCAGGCGAAGCCCGAAGCTAAGTTCAGGCGAACTTGGATCACAGACGAAACTGAGTTCAGGCGAACCCCAAGTGCAGGCGAACTCCAAGTGCAGACGAACTTCAAGTGCTCAAGTGAAGCTGAGCTCAGGCGAACATGATCAGGCGAACTTGTGTGTTCAGGCAGACTTCACAAGTCAGACGAGCTTTGAGTGTTCAGGCGAACCCGCATGTCAGGCGAACTCACTGAAAAGAAAGATTCCTAATCTATTTTTTGACCTAGGGTTTCTCTATAGATAGAGAACCCTGACCGCTACTTAAATGTGAGTTTTCCAGAGCGATCTCCAGAGCGTTTATTGGCGGCGATTTTTGCAGTGCCTTGAGCGGTGATTTTTCAGAGAAAAATCTCGTGCATTGAGAAAAAAAGGAGTTTTTTTAGTGATCTCAAGGAGTTTGAGATCATCTCTTGCAAGCTTTGTAATCTTCTTTAATATTCAAAGAAAATTTATTGTGTGGCTTCCGAGGACGTAGGCAAGTTGCCGAACCTCGTTAAAATTTTGGTGTTATCTCTTCTATTTTTTCTTTTCAGAGTTTTCTTTTATTTGCTGTGATTTCTTCTTGTCTTCTTTCAGCATAAGATCCGGAGGACACGTTCCACGAGAAGGTTCATTTAACAAGTTGTCGATCGGACGAATCCCCAACAATGTTGAGCCCGCCCCACCCCCCTAAATACTACGGATATCAGATATTGGTTAATATTGATAATATCATGATACCATTGTAGATGTAGCTCCATTTTAGGTTGAAAATTATCAATTGAAAATATTTTATTCATATCGAGGGAATATGCATTAAAACTATACAAATGTTCGGCCAAGCAGCTGGATAATAAACGATAAATAAAAAAATTAAAGAAATTGAGAGAGGGATGATTTGTTGCTGATACAAGATGAAGTTTTGAAAGGTCAAAGGCACAAGCTCTAGAATGGAGCGTGTCAACTTTTGTGCAGAACGCATCAAATTAGACTCAATAGCCAAATGCTTTCACACTTGACGTAAGTAAAACTTTGCAGCTGGAAGAAGATGAGATGAAGAGAAGTCAGCATATTTAATACTGCAGTACAGATAAAGCCATGAATGAGTTCAAACATTTGGATAATTTTCATACTCGATGTAGGTAAGACTTTAACCATGTAATTTATGTAAAAAATTGCATTTCTATTTTAGTTCAATTAAGCATATTGCCATGTTGGTACATCCTCATCTGTGTACTAAGCTTTTAATATTTTCTACCCGAAATTAGGGAGTATGGGTTAGTCATAATTGGATTCAAATCATACCTAGATCAAGCTAGTTGACCCGTTATTAATTGGATAAGATTTGGATCTTACCTAATTGCTCAATAGATGCTAGGCTTATTTTCACTTTGGTACTCCAAACTTCACTATATTTTCAGGCAAAGTACTTTTAAACACTCTGATATAGTGATATCCCACAAGTTGCAATTTCATTTCACTTTAATACTCCAACCTGGATATCATTACATATTATGTTAAATTTATATCATGTGCTTACACAAGGCGAGTATATTCATGCCATGAAATCTACTAATCTATTCCTCTCCACGGAAGGGAGTATCAGAAAATTATTTGTTCATACTTCGGTAATTCTCTCTCCTCCACCCTGCTACAATAAGGGGCTGTTTGGTTCCCTGTTTTTAAGGGAAAGCCAATGTTGAAAGCCTATCAAAAGTGTCAAAAATGTCACTTTTTGACATGCTTTTAAACAAAATCCTCTTTTTTAGAATCGTTTTTGCTTAAAGCCCGCCAAAGAAGTGATATTTTGGCAAGCTTTCAACAGAATTTTTTTTAACCAAACAGCCCCTAATACTCTAACCTATTGTCCTAGAGAATCACTGCAGAATCACTGCTGATGCTACGATAATTCTCTCTCCTCCATACAAAATCCTCGTGACTCTCTCTTCTCAGTTCTCACCCCCCTCCTCATTCCCTAGAGAGAAAAAGAAAGCCCTAGATCTCATCGGTTCCCCTCCTCTCTATCGCCGACGGCACCCCCCTCCCCTGCTTCGCCGCCTCTCCTCTCTTTCTTCTCTCACCCCTTTCCCCGCTCCTCATTCACCAGAGAGGAAAGAAAGCCCTCAATCCCATCAGTCCCCCTCCTCTCTCCGCAACGGTTTTTACAACGACGACGGCATCTTGGAGGCCAAGATCGAGCTTTTGAGCAAAACGAACATGGTTGATTACGCCATGGCCATCCACAAGGACCTCTATCACACTGAAGAGGTTCCTCAAGGTCAGATCCGTAACCCTAGGTTTTTTATTCTTCTTTATAGGGTTAGGGTTTTTTATTTGTGTTTTGTTTGTTTTTTTCTGTTCAGAGATGTTTAATAGGAGAGCGGAGGCCGTTTCGAGGCTGAAATCATTGGAGGAGTCTGCAGCTCCTTTGATTTCGTTCCTTCAGAATCCATCTTATGTTCAGGAGCTCGAGGCTGATAAGCAATACAACGTCCAGTTGCTCAGTGACCAGTTTAAGGTTCTTTTTATTTGCTATGGTTGTATTGCTGAATTTATTTGATTTAAATTTGAACAGAAATCTGCAGAAAAGTTGTTATTTTGCTATTGTTTACTTGAGATTATCAAATATCCTTGAAACTATCAAACGGTTTAGGGGTTAATTGCAACATCAACATAAAAAAAAATGAATTGGAAGCAGATTTTCTTAACATATTTCAGATTTTCTTAAATCCATCTGAATTGGTTTACTATTACACTTTAATATAGTATTCAGGTATTCAACAACTACAATTTTTCTTGGTTGTGCTTATTGTTTTTTGAATAGTGAAATCTTCAGTCCTGAGTAATGCCAGTGATTATAAGTTTTAAGTAGTAAAATTTTCTGTCGTCTTCTTCACTAGCTCATCAGCGGAGGGAAAGCTTATGACTTCAAGGCTGTTAAAAGGTGGTCCTGGGATGGTTTCCAGTGATAGCTTTGGTTCCATCAATTCTTCAAGCCCTAGTGGTGATAAGCGAGGAGGACGCAGTAAAGGTATTTAACTTGCTGATCTTCATTTTTTGCCATAGCATGGTTTGAGATTCAACTGCCCTTGTTAAATCCAACTGCAACGACCTCTCTTGTTTTAGAGTTGTTTTGTCTTGAGATCTGCTTTATGATAAAATGGATAATTGCATATAACGTAAGAGTTTTTCAATTTTTTTTTTTTTTGATTATAATGAAGCACTGTGAATGGAGCTCTCTAGACCATGAGAGCTATTATTAAACCTACCAACCATTCGACAATCATCCATGGTGCTCATGTTTTTTTGTTTTGCTCTTTTTTTCTGTTCTTCTTTTTGATGCGTCTTCTATTAATTTAGTAAGGTCTGTAAATTCTTTATAACTTATATATTTTCTGTTCTTCTTTTTGAGGCGTCTTCTATTAATTTGGTAAGGTCTGTAAATTCTTTATAACTTATATATATATATATATAGAGAGAGAGAGAGAGAGAGAGAGAAACTTATGCCAACTTAAGTGAACGTCCACTAAGTTTCTTAGCTATTGATGATTACTTGATTGAGCTACATTGTGGATGATCCGCTCCGTTGAACTTGATCTACATATTCTAAAACCCCAATACACCAAATTTAGGGTGAACCCGTCGTGGTTTGACCTTTTATCCACTCGTATCAATTTTAATAGTTTTGAATGAATAGAACTTTTTACATGGCTCGACGAAGAGTCAAACCACGACGGGTTCACCCCAAATGTGGTGTGTTGGGGTTTCGAATGAATAAGAAAGCTCTTCCAGTTTTTTCAGGTGCAAAAATTGGGATAAATCATCTGCAGTAACCACTTAAAGCTTCGTTTGGATACCATGGCGTTTTCCTTGTTGTGTTTTTGTAAAAAAACACAATGGTGTTGTGTTTTTACCTTAAAATGTTTTCAAAACATCATGTTAAGTTCGTAAATCATGGTTATAATTGTTGATAGGTACCCCAAATCATAAAAATTATCTCTCTATTGATTTTCAGTTAAATTCGTAAATCATGGTTAGGTCAATTTTTAATCAAACAAGATCAACTACTAAAACACACCTAATGATCGATTTCGAGGAAGTAAGCTTATTTAGGAAGATGAGATGTGATACCTGAGCTCCAATAAACACATAATGTACTATGTAAAATGCTAGATAACCATCTTTTCGTTTTCGTTTCTCTATTTTAAGAAAATTTGCATGTGTGCTCATTTAACTAATTATTTTATTTATTTAACTGTTATTCGCATGAATATCCCCAAAGTATACCTCATTTTCAACTTTGGTACCGCGAAAGTTTTCTCTTGCCTCAAAAATACCTTCAAGCTCAATAATATTTAACTTTGATGCCCAAACATAATTTTTTTTTAAAGTTTGAGGTATCAAAGCAAATTCTTGTTGAAGTTTGAGGTATCAAAGTTAAAATTTATTGAACTTTGTTGTACTTTTTGGGTAATTTTTTTAATCGTCAATGTTATTAATGAGGTAAATTTGGAATTATTTTTTTGGCAAGAAAATACTTTGGGGGTGTCAAAGTCTATTCTTGTCAAATTTTGGGGTATTAAAGTTAAATTTTCTTAAACTATAGGGTATTTTTTGGCAAAAGATAACTTTGATTTGTCAACATTAAAAATATGGTAAATTTTGGGGTGTTTTTTGAGCAAGGAAACACATTGGGTGTCAAAGTTAAAATTAGACCATATTTTGTTTATTTAAGTACAAATAACTAGTTATTTTAAAGAGTTTTAATACATGGTGTATTAGGTTATAATCTCTAAAACAAGTAACTTTTATTAGAAAAGAGTTATCTAAAATCTGGAGAAAGAAAATCCCTAACATTGTATGTAGGGAGATTATGAAATAATGTATAACAAGTGTATACAGTTTTGAAGTCCTTTCATCTAACAAAATTTTCCGAACAAGAGATTTATAAAATTTATGGATTTTAAATCCTAGATTTCAAATTGATTGATTTCTAGGCCTCAAATTCAAATCCTATTTCCCAAACGCAGCCTAAACGAATTCATTTATTTGATTGAATGTTTAGGTGATACTCATAAAAATATAACCGAGCAACACCAATATCCAGCACCTTCGAAAACTTTCAAAGTTCAATTCATACCGGAGAACCAACATTTTTCTTGGCGTTAAAATTTCAGACTGCAATGAGAACATAATCATACTTACAAGGGAATCTAGCTCTTATTTGTTCGGTATTATGTAGTTTAACACATTATATGAAAGTAAATTATGTTGGAAAATTATTTAAACCGAGCATCATTGTTTTACCCTAAGCATTTCCTGTTAATAATAACATACAATGTACATCTATTAAGGCCTTAAGCAGCTAGCAAACCATAATTATTAAGGAAAGTAAATATAGTCACTAATCAGCTTAAAATTACCTCCATCGTTTTGTTGTAGGCTATTTGTGAAGCCTCTGGCCGGAGACTCAGCCGCTTCATACATGTGCCCCAGTCCACGCACATGCCTCGCCCTTCCTTCCGCTTGCCTTTTCATACACTGGAGTTTGGCAGACCAGGCGTCGGACCAGGCGGCAGACTAGGCGACACACCGGGCCGCTTGCCTGGAGAGCGTGTAGGCGACACA
>BQKN01061470.1:55932-100031 GCA_022839385.1 Asparagus kiusianus | reverse complement strand
TTGGGGGTGTGCCTGTAGTGTTTTCCTAGAGAAAATTCAGGAGAAATAAAAAGAGAAGAGGAAGGAAATATCTAGGGGTGGCAAACGGGTTGGGTCGGCTCGGCTCGGGTCGGGTCATAGTTGACCCGACCCATATAAGTATGACCTGACCCGACCCGTTTAATAAATGGGTCAATGCAACCCAACCCGTTTATTAAACGGGTTACCCGACCCGACCCGTTTAATAGTATACATAAAATGAAAGGAAACTGGGAAATGGGTTGTCATTCATTTCAACAAACAAGTTGGGTGCACTTAAATTTGGGTAACTCTTTAAACTTTGTTTGATAATGAACGGACAATCCACTAAACTAACAAATGAGCCTTTAGTCATTTCAGTGAACAGGTTGGCACTAAAATGTGGGTAACTTTCAGCGATAAATAAAAATAATATTTTTTGGCGATAAGTTTCACCTCCAAAAGCGATCCATGGACTCGAGATCGATGTTGGGGTTTTGAGTGGATTTCGAGAAGCAAACGGCGTCGAGTTTCGAAGAGAGGAGAAGATCGCTGAGGACGAAAGGAAGCGAGGAGAGCGGAGAAGAGATTTGCAGGTATTTTCTTCAATTGAACTCGCTGAAATTTTCCTTGATGAGAGAAACCTTCGAACTCCCCTCATCTTGTTTCAGCTTTGTTTTTTTGGAATTTTTGATCGATTTGTTCTCAAAACTTTCGAAGCGAAAAACAAATAAAACCAATTTTCTGTGCCACCGCCCTTCTAAATGCTGTTGGGTTTAATATGGGCTTTGTTAATATGCGGTGAGCGGTGAACTACAGGCGACGCTCGTGGCGAACGAGGCCGTCGTAGATGAGAACGCCGGCGGCGGAGGAGGAGGCAGAGGTCGCCGTTTCCCGCCGCTCACTGCTCTCCGCCGCTCGCCGCTTGAGCGTCGTGATGGGAAATTTTGGGCTTATCCCTTTTTTTTCTCTACAGCGGGTTTTCGAGTGACGAAGGGTTAAGGTTGTCGGGTGGGAGTTTGTGTTATACGGGTCAATCCGAATTGACCCGTTTAATAAATGGGTGAATTTGGGTTGACCTGTTTATGACCCGACCCATGTAACTTGACCCATACCTACTATAAACGGGTCGGGTCGGGTCGGGTTGACGGGTTGGGTCATAAATTGCCACCCCTAGAAATATCCAGCTAACAGAAGTTAGTTCGATCGTTCCAATACTTCAACGTGTCAGTCCACTCCCTTCAAAGCTAAGCTGTCCAAAGCCATTACTTCTCTTTTCATTGGCCAGCCATGCAACTAACTTGTCTTAATCCACGCCACGGGGATAACCACGTGCAACCATGTTTTTGCAGAAAACGTCCTCTACTTACCTATATTAACAATTAAGAACCGACACTAACTGTAGTAACAGCTGGGGCAAAGTAAAAAAAAAAGTAAAAAAAGAAGAATGGACACTAAAATTTCTTACTCTTTTAAAACGGTTTTTCTATAGAGTGCCCATGGGCACTCTATAAGAGAGGATAGAGATAGAGAGAAATGAATTATGCACAGAAATTAATGCAAATCAAGGGGACCCATTAGCTATTCATTTCTCTCTATCTCTCTCCTCTCTTATAGAGTGCCCATGGGCACTCTATAAAAAAACCGTTTAAAAAATTGGGTGTTCTCTTTATTAGACACTAATGCCAACAGGATAGATGAATTAAATACACAAATGTTCTCTTATCCAAATTTAGGTACTCACAACTTAAAGAATAAATCTTAAAAAATAGAACTCCAACTCGCGTCTTTTTGAATTTTGACACAAGATATGATTGAGGTGACAGATTGATGGAATGCCAAGTTGTATTGGTATTGGAACACCATTGACAATACTTACATAGACGCTATAGTATAGTTTTGTCTCAAGTTGCTCTAGAATATTTTTTTGGTTAAATAAAATCTAATAATCTAATTTTCCTTTTACGGTTTAGCCAAACCTTCTATAGAGTAATTATGTTCACCTAAATAATAATGATTGTTCTATCTGTAGATTATGTAAGGCTGTTTTTAAATTATTTTAACTGTAAAATTTTCCCTTCCAACATGACAAATAAAATTTAAATAGGATATATATATATATATATATATATATATATATACACACACACTTTGTTAGGAATGTACATGAGAAACTGCTCAAGATCCTTTTTACTCAATAAAAAATGCTCAAAGGATTATTTATCTTCCAATCAGTATAAATAAATAATTAGCTATTACCACATTGATCTAAATACTCTTGTACTGATTATTCACCGCACAAAGATTATTGAATATTTTCCCTTGATATACAAGGAAACCAATAAATACCAACCGCATAGGCGAACGTCTAAATCTACAAAAACGAAATTAAATCTGTACCTTTCTGAAAATATCCACTAAAATAGCGGGCGGATCTAGCGAAGAATCCGCCCGACTTCAATAAATACCACTAGGTCGCCATTCTCAGATATCGCCTGCACTTTCAAGCTAGGACTCAAAAAAATCCCCCATTTCTCTCTCTCTTCAATCTTCGTCAATTTGAGTAATGGGGGATTCAAAGCCGAAATCTGGAGGAGTCTGGCCCACCGTCAAGCCCTTCGTCAATGGCGGACTCTCGGGAATGCTCGCTACCTGCGTCATCCAACCCATCGACATGATCAAGGTTCTTCATCATCTCATTTTTTGCCGATTTAGGGTTTTGAGCTCGAGATCTGAGATCTGATGAGGTGTTGGTTTTGTGTTGCAGGTGAGGATCCAGTTAGGTCAGGGATCGGCAGCTCAGGTCACCAAGAACATGCTCGCGCAGGAGGGATTTGGATCCTTTTACAAGGTTTTGGTTCTTGAGATCTCAGATATGTACTAGTTTTTACCGTGTTTTAGTTTAAGTAGTTTAGATCTTGAGGATTAAATCTTTTGAGTTAGTTTTGATTTGGTATCTTTTCAATGTTTCCTTAAAAAGGCAGTGTGGAGCTGATATTTTGGTAACTATTAGCTGATTTACTGGTTGGAATAGAAAATATGTGGAACAAAGAAGTTACTTGTTTGAGTTATCCGAATTGCCCAAGTTTTTGTAGTGATTTTGTAAAGATGGAATTTTTGGGGTTTTTCCATATCGCATCCTAAATTGTTTCTTAATTTATATTAGGCCCCTAAACCTTTCTAATTTACACCCAATGGGTGGTTTTAAATAAATCCCCTACTCAGATATAACTGTAGTTTGTTAACTTTACTTTTGTTTAAAACAACATAATAGATTTGAAGGTACATTAGAAATTGAAGATTTGATAGCCTAATGTTAAATTAAGGAAGAATTTAGATCTAATATGATAACTTAATAGATTTTGGGATATAAATTGGTGGAGACATGAAGATTTGGAGGCTTAATATAAAGCTAAGAAGAATTTAGGCTCTAATATAACAAAAACCCTTTTTAGTGTATTCTACAGTATTCAGGGTTACAGAAAGCATTAGAAAGCCTTGGCGCCAGACCCGACACATTGGGCCTAGGCGCCTAACCGGGGGCTAGGCAGTTTTCCAATTTTTATTTTTAATTACAATAATTGATGTTAAATACATTAAATTGCTAGAAAATAACAAAAAATAAAAAATAATAGTATATTCATAATCAGTCTTGCATAAATGGACTTAATGATAAACATTAAGGAGTTCATAGGAGGCTGGAGGACGATGGAGGCGGCAATGAAGGAAATTATGACTAAGACCTAAGTGGTGCTGTTCGCATAAGGTTCCTCCTAGGCCTAGGCGCTTCCAAGACCTAGGTGGGCGGCCTAGGTACTGCTTAGGCCTAGGCAAGAGCCTAGACGGGCAAGGCAGGATCTTTTTAAAACATTGACAGTAACTTTAACAGCTTTAGCAGATTGGGAATCAGTAATTAATGTGGTTAAGATTACAATTTTTCAAATGGGAAGTAGAGAGAAAATCATTCAGTAGCTTCTGATCCTGGCCGTGCAACTGATGTTGGATGTGGGTACAGGAGGTTTTAAAAAATAATCCATTTGTTTGAACAATCATGATCTGCTATATGGATCTTGCTTTTGGACATTAATTCTATTTGAACCATAGTTTCGGAAGTGATTCTACAGAACCACGAATTGTGTATCTTTCATTAGTTTCAATATTGTTGTAGATCAGGGAGCAGTAACTAGTGTTGTTAAGGTTATAGAACTTTCGAGTGTAAAACTATGTATAAAGTATAAATTATTACATAGATTCCTATTTGGGCCGAGCAACTGATTCTGGATTGTTTGGATCTTATGATTTATGTACTTGCACCTAAACTATTGTAACTATTATCATATACATCTAATCATATAAATGAAATGGGATAACTTTCCCTTTAAAGATTTCTGAACTCATTTTTTATTGTAACATTCAAGAAACACATCAAGTTCTCAAAAGAATGAGGCTCATGCTAGAATTTACAGGACACTTATATCAGATTCTGAACTTACAACAAGAACATAGTGTTGGGGTTTTCAAAATGAAAACATGAAAAGGACCAGATTTCTTACTTTTTTAAAAAAACTAATTTAGTGTTGGCGTTCCATTCTAGGATCTAGATTTGTGTGTTTTATGTGATGGTGAGGCAATGTATTACCTTCCTATTTTCGATCATCGCCTTCTATCCTTCACACCCATACCCATTCTAGTAGAGATCTAGTGAGGTAGGAAATTAAAGTGAACTTTACATCAGAGAACTATGGAAAATGTAATATATACCTCACCAACTAGACATATTGGGCCAGTTATGGTGAAACTTGACTTCTTCTTCTTTTTTTTTTACTTGGCGGACCTTTACTATCATCCACTATTACAGCTTGACTTCTTATTTGTTGACTTGATGGTGCTTTACTATCATAAATTATAATAAATTAATGGGATGTTTGTTTTTGTTAGAGAAATGTTGAATAGAAATATTCTTCTGATCCATCATTGAATTTTTATTTAAACCAATCTGAAATTTGGATCCGCATGATAGTTTACCATGCAAGCACATTGGAACACATTTCATATTTCAGTACAATGCTTCTCGAATATTTTTCAGAACAGTGCTGCTTGTGCCTTCACAGACAGGACATAACTTAGGGACAAATTTCTGAGATCCCTATGATTTGGACAGTTGATTTATACATATGATTTAAAGAGGGGACAATTCTTTTTTAAATTTGAAAGATTTACGGGGTACGTATTCAAGCGGCCATGCTTACTTATTTCTTTCCGCTCTGAAACTTTTGCAGGCAAATCGATAATCATATTTTACTTTACGTTTGTGGATAGCATCAATGCATTTTGATTTATTTATGTTCTTGTTCTAAAGTTTCTTCAATATTCCATCTAATAATTTATTTCCCGTCTAATATGATGTTTTGGAGCAGGGTCTTTCTGCTGGTTTATTAAGACAAGCTACATACACAACAGCACGTCTTGGATCATTTAGGTAAGAATAAAATTGTATTAGGAAATGTTTCCTTTTGCTGACATCTTTCATTTGCATGTTCTGTGGAAAGATATGATTTGAGATCTTGTGTTACCGATGAGGATATCATAATACAGTAAAAACTTGCATTAAAGGTTACCTGCCTGTTTTGGTAGTCCAAATATCTATGTTAATGTTAATCATGTGATTGGAACATTTAGGTAAGAATAAATTGTATTAGGAAATGATTCCCTTCGCTGACATTTTTCATGTGCATGTTCAAGATATAATATGAGATCTTTTGCTAGCAATGAGAATACCATAATCCAGTAAAAACTTGCATTAAATGTTTTGGTAGTCCAAATATCTATGTTAATGTTAAGCATGTGATTGGAATTCATCGCTGTCCTCAAAAGTATGCTATTTGGATATAAGGTAGCTTGAATCAACTCTTGGTGCCCATCTCAGTGCAATGATTGTTATAAGTTGGATCAAATCTTGGTGGCTATCTCAATGCAATAATTGCACTTGGATGATAATCAACAAGGTTAACTGTTTGGAATCGGTAAAAGAGTCACTGAGAATAATCAAGGGTAAAGCAGAAAATATGAGAATGGTATGGATGATTACGCTGAGCCAGGCTTACTTTCATCAGGAGAGAAACTAGAGAATATTACTTCAAACTTGGTTGCAAGAGTCACTGATCTTGAATCTCTAAATGAAAATCTGAAGAATACTTGCTCTCAAACCTTCTACCTCTACCTAGCTCTTTATTCTTGGCTTTCAATGCCTTGATACAACTCTTGCTATAAAATTATTTATACTTTCTCTTGTAACTCTAATTCATAAGAAAAGATCTCATTGCAAGTAGTTTTTGACTTTGGCCATCCGATTAAATTGAGTCCTTCTTAATCATCAGCTCCTAATTGGTGATTAATCAGATGGATCCATCTCTTTTCTGCACTTGACAATAAGGCAATACAATAACTATAATATGGTAAAAATATTTTTTGAGTTGGATCTTGAATATCCTGATTTCACTGATTTTCCTGAACATTTAGTCCAGTCTTCTTTTTGGGACCCCGTAGGAAACAATTATTCTTTCTTTTGGGTCCCTGTTTTGTATAGTTCAAACTTCAAACTTCAAACTTCAAACTTGAGATTCCGTAATATCACTGGACAAGTATTGTTGACCATATCTCAATATCAATTCTTGTTGGTGTCCAAGCTGTACTATTGGGTAACATACAATCTTGTCACAAAACCTTCATGCTGGTTAACTGCTTAGTAGGCCTGTTATTTCTGGGCCAGTAATTTAATCTTATCCAACTAGGGGGCGGATCCCATATTCCTGGACCAGGAAAGGGTCTAGATTTATATCTAAGGTGATATGTTGTTACCAAATTTTTATTGAGATTAAGAAATAGTAATTAGCAGAAAGAAAATATAAGCAAAAAAGCCAAATGGGATGAAGATTTCATACAAAATAAATGTTTTTTAGATAAACGTTCAAAATAAATGTTGTGCTATCTAAAATGGTCGAGGAAAATCCATATTGCTAAATGTGAATAACCTATTGTAGAATTGTTTAGGAGGTAACCCACACCTGTTCTACTGTATACTCTTTGTTCATTAAGTAGGTCTAACTGTTTTGTGTCTATAAAAATAAACTTCTATTTGTTCATATTTTCTCAATTAAATGCAATTTATTCTCTTGCTTACTTCTAGAGTACTGACGAACAAAGCAGTCGAGGCTAATGATGGGAAGCCCCTACCTCTCCTTCAGAAAGCTGCTATTGGTTTGACGGCTGGAGCAATTGGAGCATCTGTTGGTAGTCCAGCTGATTTATCTCTCATCCGAATGCAGGCTGATGCAACACTTCCCCTAGCACAGAGACGGAATTACAAAAATGCATTTCATGCTCTTTATCGAATTTCTGCTGATGAAGGGGTTTTGGCTCTCTGGAAAGGTGCAGGGCCTACTGTAGTGAGGGCAATGGCCTTAAATATGGGCATGCTTGCCTCATACGATCAAAGTGTTGAGCTTTTCAGGGATCAACTTGGTTTTGGAGAAATCAGTACTGTTGTTGGTGAGCTCTGAACTATTATGACTGGTTATTTATTGATTTTTATGAACCATTCCTTCTCTGCATGTAGGTTTTTGCATTTATTACTGCTAGCACTACATAATTGCACCTATTGTAGTGATACTGATCACTGAGATATATGATCCTTGCATTGTTTTGGTTGTGGCTGCTTTTGATTCTTTGAGAGGAATATCAATGTTATCCCAGAGCTGTCAGTTTATTATCTTTGAGCCAGTTTGCGTAATTAGAGAAAGGAAATTGATTTTCGAAATTGTTTTTTACTGTTAAAAAGTTTCCTTGGCGAACTTCAGATGTGCTTTTCCTGAAATTCCTTCTGTACCTTGTATTAAGAATCGACTGTTTGCTGTTAAGGGAAAGCAAATTATACCATAGTGGACACATGGCTTGTAGTTTGTCCTTGTTGAATTAAGTAGATATTGCCTAAATTGAGAAAAAATATTGTCTAACCGTAAAGTAAAGCTGTGGGTTTTAGAGAATAGCATAGGTGACCACGACTGTTCTTTCTACTTAGTTCATTCTCTTCATCTTCTCGATTGGGGTCTTCGTAAAGAAACGGTCGATGTGGTCAACTTATGAGTTGTGACATTGCAGGATGCTCTTTCAACTGAACTACTTTCCTCAGAGACTAGTTTTTGTCACGTTCATCATATTGTTAAGAGTATGACATGGGATCTCTGCTTTGCCTCTTTCTCTCCGACTTCTCAAGAATACTTCTGTATTCCGTTATTAGAAAAATAGTTAAAAATTAGTGCAAAGGCGCCACAGCTAAACTAGTTTATTTTTAGTTCCCTGCCATTAAAGTTTCTCAACTAATGTTGCTGCAACCTTCTTGCTTGCAGGGGCTAGTGCTGTTTCAGGATTCTTCGCATCTGCTTGTAGTTTGCCCTTTGACTATGTCAAAACTCAAATCCAGAAGATGCAACCAGATGCAAACGGGAAATATCCATACACTGGTTCTTTGGACTGTGCTTTGAAGACCTTAAAGAGTGGAGGACCTTTTAAATTTTACACAGGGTTTCCTGTATACTGTGTGAGGATTGCTCCCCATGTCATGGTAATTTCTCACAAGCAACATAATTCTAGACCTACTTTCTTAGCTGAATTGATGTTTTGTCCGTTCCGTGTTGTTTGATATTTGAATGTGATTTTGTGCAGATGACGTGGATATTCTTGAATCAAATCCAGAAGCTCGAGAAGTCTATAGGCTTGTAGTTTGTGACCTACTAAGCATATCATCATTTTAGTTGAGTATAAACTGTTTCATAATAAGATGCCGGCTTTGTTAAAGTGTCGTTGAGGCTTATTTGTTATCTTGAAGGCCAACTGACCCATATCATTTAAGGGACTCGGTAGGTTGCAGTTGAGCAAGCTGCATCAACCTTTTTGTTATCGTGGTTGTTGTTGTTGTTGTATTCCATTGCTCATAGATTTTTTTTTGGGGGTAGATACCTCAGGCAGTTGAAATGTAGAACATGGTGTCATGCCCCCCCAAACATATATTTACTCTATCAGAGAGTTTAAACATTTCGAGTCCTTCTGTTATTATGAAGAAAATTCTATTTCCTGTTCTGTGTTCATGCAAGCTGAAATCCGAAAATTTTGGGATAATGGCTTCGTTTTGTTGTTACCGTATCGAGGTTTGAACCGTCACAACCAATTATTTTCTGAGATTTGAGGCATGTTTTCATTTTCGCCCCTGACTGTTATGTTGAGTTGTAGACCTTAGCGAACGTGCCATGGTCGAGCTCATAGCTTGGCATCAGGAAAAAGGAAGTCCTCTAAAGGGCCCTGTAGTAGATCGCAAATGGAGGAGGAAGATTGCCAAAAATATTCCACATAAGTTGAAGTTGTTGATGCAGTAGTCTCACTGTAGTGATGCATAACGGATTTTAAACTTGAAGTTGATGATTTCAGTTTTTGACGAAAAGATGGAATCATATCCAACCTTATGAGTGGCATTAAGTTATCTCTCTGAATAATCCTTAAATCCTGATGAAATACCCAGGAAGCAGGTGGAGGAAACAATTGGAGATGATGCATGGTGTTTCGTACGAATAATAGGTCATTGTTTCATACCATTCTTCGGCGGACACGGGCCAAGAGGGTAATCAAATTGTAAGCGAGCTTTCAAACGACAACCTTAGGATAACACGAGCCACCGACTTCTGCCCAATCTTGTATGCACATTTCAAAGTTCACTTGTGATAAGTACTTTTATACGAAGTAAAAAAAAAAAAAAAAAAAAAAACAGCAAGGAGATGAGACAACATGACCACCAATATCTTAAGTCTCAAGTTGGCAGACTCGTCTCTCTCACTGTTTCTTTTGGATTGTATTCGGGGCCGATTCTGAGATTTTAGGGGCCCTGTGCAAAAAATAAACACGCACTTCTTTATATACAAAATATCAATAAATTCCAATTTGAATCGCTAAAATGCTAGGGAACAAAATGTTACTGATCAGACATTAAAATGTTACCTGATTTTTTTTGCATCTGGATAGTCTTTAACATACTTTTCAAGTGCTATTGTCCATTCTTCATCTCTTTAGTCATCTGAATAAAATGTTACTGATCAGATAAACGCATGTAATCCCACCTTAATAAAGCTTTCTAATAGAGCAAATAGTTCACAATAAGAAATACTTGAATATTATGTTCCTCTTATAACTGTGCTTACATTCATCAGATATCGAAGCCTTTAGCATCAAAAAGTATCATCGAAAAATTATCCTCCTTGCATTTTTAGCCGCAAAATCCCTAATTAAGTCTTTAACATCAATTTTATCTGTAAAATCATTTTCAATGGATATCAAAGCTAGTCTATTTAGTCTTTCTTATGATATGATCTCAGATAAGATTTTAATAATTTTAATTTTGAAAAACTTCTTTTTGCAGATGCGACTGTAACAAGTATAGTCAATAATATTCTATAAGCAATACATGCATTTGGAAAACAACTTCGTATTTTTAAGAAATTCAGTATATCAATATCCATCTTTGTTTCTTTTGGTAAAATATTTCGTAAGATTTTTAGTTCTCCATATAAATCTTTCCCATCAAGATCAAAAAATATTTTATATTTTAGAAAAATTTCAAGATTATCACACCATGCTTTCAAATTATTATCATCTAATGAATTTAACTTTTCTGAACCAAACAAAAATCCAAAAATATCTTCATATGCTTTATATTGCTCAAACCTTTTCTTTAGTGAACCAATAGCTTGATCTACAATATACAAAAAATAATTGATTCTAAAAGATTCTTCAGCTGATTGTGTTGTCTCCTCATTAACATTCTCATCAAATTGTTTTTTCTACAGATTTGACGTTTTACTTGAAATACAGAATCAATTTCTATTTTAATAGCAATTTCTTTAGCAATTGACATAGCTTGTGTGAGCCCAACTTCTCTATAATCCTCAAAAAACCTAATCAATCCTTTTACTTGATCTATAGCAATATCAATAAACATATCTTTAGATTGTAAAGGTTTGCTAATAAAGTTAACAACAAACAATATATCATACCAAATAATCAAACTAAATAAAAATTTAAAATTTCCAATTCCATGTGTTGCTAAAGAATCTGCTCCACTCCTTATTTTGCACAAACTATGACCGTTGGGTGATCGACGGTCGACCGTGAAAAAAACGCGGTCGACCGCGAAGGTCATTGAAACTGAGAAAACAGTCAAAACAGGCTACGGTCGACCGCGACGGTCGATCGCAGGAGTTCCCGAGCAGACGGTCGATCGCCGTGGTCGACCGCGAAAGTTTTTGCTGGCTCCTGGGGAAAAACAAAGACGCGGTCGACCGTGAACTGATATATGAAATTTTACAGTTTTGAGCAGTTTTCTGATTTTAAAACACTATTTAAAAATATCAAATAAATTCTAAAAAATGTAAAACTTTGGAAAATGATTGTAGACATGATAATAAATATGCTACAATGACTGGTTTCCAAAAAGGACTTCCCAAATAAAAAATATCATTATTTTACAAAATAGGCCAAAACATGAAAATGTAAACATGTGAATTTTGACATTTTGGCTAAACCATATTTTGAAACTTTACACAATGATTATGTAGACTTAATAAAATATGTATATGATTATTGTTAAGTCCAAAAACTAAGAATAAAATATTTTTACAAATACAATAGAAAATAAAACATATGAGTATGTATATGAAAATATATTTGTTTCATATCTAAGTAGTTAAACCAAATCACAATAATAAATATGAAATATGTAATTTCATATTTATAAACATAAAAACCAAAACTTGTGTTGTATATATATATGACTACATATATATACAAAGAAACCAATAAAATGTGTGTGTATATGATATTGAGCTTAAGGTACTTAACACACATAATATAAAACCTAAACTAAGTTACCCAAGCTATGATCTTGATCTTCAATAAGCTCGACTTGGTACACTTGCGGATGAAGCTTGAACTTGGATCTTGAACTTGAATTTGCATAGCTTCACTCCACAATTCCACCAACCTCCATTGGATATGATCGTGTAGGCGCTATTTCATCCATCCTCCAACATATTGTTTGCCTAGAATAGATACAAAACACAAACACTAGACAAATAATATTAGATGTAAATTGTTTGTTAAATCATCATCAAAACAAGAAGGCCAACACTTTCTTCCAATATTCCTTCTCTTTATTAATTTGCTCTTGAATATTTTTGTCGATTGTTTTGTTTTTCTTTAATCTTATGCGTAAATCAAGCCAAGTACTCATGTTAAACATGTGCTCATTAGTTGTTTCATGTTCTTTAAGCCTAGAACTAAGATGTATCAAATCATTAAATCCTTCATTTATTAAATTTTTTTTCTTAAAACCATTTTTAAACAATTTACAACAAAAACAGAATACTTTATCGCTATCCTTTGAATAAACTATCCATTCCCTATCGTATTTCTCTCCATTTGATAAATGATTAGTATAAAATGCCGAAGAAAAATATCTTCCTAATTTATCTTTAGGACATTTTTCGACTAATAGATCTCTTATAGGGTCATTTTCACTAATATATCTCTAGATTTTGTGTTCAAATTATCCCAAGTTCTTGGATCATAAATATTCAAATTCATTAGCATGGACTCACTAGGTTGTTCATTGCCTAAAATATTTTCATTCTCATTTTTATTTTTATTGTCAATATCAATTTCATTCTGATTCTGATTCTCATTTTTACTTTCATTTTTATTTTCATTCTGATACTCATTTTCATTATCATTTTTATTTTCATTATGATTCTTATTTTCATTCTGATTCTTATTTTTATTATCATTTTCATTTTTTACTTTGATCATCAACATTTCCATTCTCATACTCATTCAGGCCCAAATAATTAATGTTATCATTTTCAATTGGATTTTCAACTAAATCTTGTGTTTCTCTAACAATGAATTTATCAAGCGCTCCACTTTGAGTTTGGATAAATTGTTCAATTTTTCTTTTTTTCTTGCGTTTATCATATCCAGATGGATATTTTCTTGGAGGCATTTCTATAATAAAACAAAAAAAAAATATCACAATCAAATTGAAAGAAGTCAAAAGATTCGAAACAATACAACCTGTTAAACAGCTTAGGCTCCGGCTAAACAATACAACCTTTATGGCTTTATCGATACCAGCGACAGCACGACACTACGGCAGCACAAAAAACGTAAGACCCGCTTGGATCTCCTGCAATCCAAGAAATCAAATCTCAAATCAGCATCAAAACCCTAAAATCACAACAGAAAAAATTATAAAAAATAAAAAAACAAAGGAATCATACGCGACAAAAGAGGAGATAAGAGAGCTGAGGTGAGAGATCGGGCGGTGCCACGGTGGAGTCTGAGCCGGGGTGGCGCCGCGGTGTCGGTGAGCTCCGAACAACTCCTAAGTCGGCGAGCTCCAAACTCCAAACTCCGAAGCCGGCGAGGGTGATGGGCGGCGGCGGTGAGTCGCTGAGCCTGAGCTGAGAGCGGAGAGAAGAAGAGGATGGGAGCTGGCGGCGATTTCAGGGCCGGCCGCGAGGGTGATGAGCCGGCAGCGGCGGCGAGTCGCTGAGCTTGAGCCGCGGAGAGAAGAGGAGGATGAGGATTGGGGATTTAGGGGCTGACGACTGGCGTTTGAGTGAGAATCGTGAGATGTGAAGATGGGTAGGACTGATATTTTTGAAGGAGAATTTTTGAACGGAGGGTTGAGATTAAGCTGGATGTGAAATGGACAGTCCACATTTATTTCTTCATATATGTAAATATAATTATATAAAAAATTTGGGGGCCCCAAAAATTGAGGGACCTGTGCGGTGGCTCACTCTGAACACCACCAAACCGGCTCTGATTGTATCACTCATTAGGTATTCTGTTTGGTTGCATTATGTCTGTTATTGTACTTAATCATTAAAACAAGGATGTAGGAACCTAAGAGGAGACACCAAGCGTCAACTACGGCCAAAACAATGGGTAAAAATCACTATCTGCAAGAAAACAAGCAATATAATATTGATACTAGAGTAAACATATTCCTATAGAGTGATACAGGGGAGGCAGCTCCTGCAGTATGTTTATATCATTAAAGTGAAACGTGAGGAATTCATTAGAGTTCCTTTACCACCACAACTGATACAACGCCTCATTATATTCAGAAATTAGAAGAACTATAATGGTAAGAACACCCATATCTCAAAGATACATAATAGCCACGGAACGAGCATCAGCTAATATTATCTTAGGTTTTATTCATCTCTCATTATATTTGCATTTTGAAATAGATCGTAAAAATATCGTATTTTGGAACTGACCGCCCATCTATTTAAGTTAGACTAATAAGGCAGAAGGGGGGAGAGATGGACACGAACAGAGTCCAACTTTTACAAACACAGACCATTGATCCTAGAGCAAGGCCATCGGAGAAGAAATGTAAAATCCTGACGCAGAGGAAAAGAATACTGTAGAGACCCTCTATAGAAAATGATGTAGCAAACAAGGATATCGTGACACATATCCTGGTACAAGTTCTAAATCAACACAATCAATATGGTACAATCATAACATTGTACCCTGCAAACATTTTTAACCTACTATAGTCATGTTCTGACCCCACAGAGATTATATTGCAAGTAAATTTCAATTTACATAGGCGAATAGATCGCAGATATGAATGCACATACAAAAGAAGAAACAGAACCATATTAAAAAAAATCATACATATTACTCAAAACCACTATCATGGCATATATGAGACAGCTGAGGTTGATCTTTGCTGAAATGGTGAACCCCACCCACCCCCAAAAAAAAGACGCACATCAACACACCCACGCTCACGCCCACGTGCACACACACATTGGTAGAGTTACATACAAACAATGTAACTAACTTAGTTACACACACCGGTAAAAACACACATTTGCCATCTATCTTGGTAATCCCAATCTTTCACTTCTATCTATATGCCATCAAATCCAAGTGGATTAGAAAATACATGGTGTGAAATGCTCTATCCCATAATTCATGTAACTCTAAGTAACCAACTTCTGAGACCACTGTGATGTGGGGGCCACGGCCATCACATGGATGAAGCCATCACGAAGCCAGCGGATAAAAGAATGCAAGCCCAGCGGATAAATCACAAGCCCACCCTATTACCCGGTTTGTTCCTATAAATACCTAGTTTTCTCTAGGTTTTTGTGTGGCAGAGGATTTGTTTTTATGATTTTGCGGCTGATTCCAAAATCAATCAAGGGGTTGCGGCTGAGTGCAAGAAGAAAAGACAGAGAACAGACAGAGGTTGAAAAGTGGCTGATTTGTGTGCGGCTGCAGAGAAAAAGTTCTGACGGTTGTGTCTTTCTTTGAGAGAATATTTTGTGTGAGGGATCTGAGAGTTTATGTGAGGGTTTAGATTGAGTGATTATAAACCCTAGTTGTATCTCTCCCTCTAATAGTAGATCTCCCCCTCCTTGCCCCGTGGACGTAGGCAGTTTGCCGAACCATGCACGTAAAAATTTGTGTTCTTACCGTGATTTGTAATAGCTTGTAGGTTCCCTTGACGCGCAGTCGTAGAGCTGACGAGAGGAAGAGCTGATATCTCACTTTGAAGAGATATCTGGCTTTTGGTTCTTGTTTTCTTTAAGAAATGAGAATTTTATTGTGATCTAATCTCTTGTTGTGCACCTTGCGCACCGGAGGTGCTGCCGAAATTTTCACTGTGCACAACAAGTGGTATCAGAGCCCCGGGTTGGATTTGGGAGCTTGTTCGAAGGATTCGCTGAAGGATTCCTATTTGAAAAATTAGATCGACAACATGGAAAAAACAAGCACATCGGGATCGTCTCTTTCGAAGGTGATACAGAGTCTGAGCATCAATAACACGAAGATTGATGTTCCAAAGTTCAACGGCAAGATTAATTTCGGATTGTGGAGGTGTCAGGTGATGGACGCCTTGGATGCACAAAATTTGGAGGAGACTCTTGAGTTACAAGAGAAACTCGCTGATATGGAGGATAATGTTTGGAAGAAGATGAATAGTAGGACTTGTGGAGTTATTCGGTCATGCTTGACGCCGGATCTCATTTATGATGTGATGAACGAGACGTCGGCGAAGAGAATATGGGAAACACTCAATGAGAAGTATCTGACGAAGAGCATTGAGAATCGGCTTCACTTGAAGAAGAGGTTTTACCAATTCAAGATGAAGAGGGGAGTTTCCATCCTGGAGCATGTTAACAACTTCACGGAGCTAATTTCGGATATGGCCAATGTAGATATCATGGTTGAGGATGAAGACAAGGCAATGCTACTATTGTGTTCGTTGCCGAAGGATGATTTTGGTACGTTTGTTCTCACTATGATAAATAGAAGAACTACGGTTAGCTACAAGGAGGTGACCTCAGCTTTAGTGAATTATGAGTTGAGAAAGAGTAATGACGAACCCTCCGAGAAGGCATCGGGAGATGCATTAGTAGTTCGAGGCCGTGGTCCAAACCGTCGTCCAGGTGATCGCTCAAGATCGAAGTCAAGAGGTGGCCATAGAAATATTGGTAGGAATCAATGTCGCTTTTGCAAAGAAGAAGGACATTAGAAGAACGACTGTCCAAAGTTGAAAGATAAAGCCGGGAAGAATAAAGGAAAAGCTATACAAGCTTTGAAAGTGAATGTTGTCAATGCTAGTGACGACAATTCAGATACATATTCTTCAGGCTATTCCTGCTCTGCACTACCGTCAGTTTGTTACGCTGACTCTACGGAGTGGATGATGGATTCTGGTGCTACATACCATATTTTCCCTAGAAGGGATTGGTTCTCTAGCTTTGAGGAGTTAGAAAGAGGAGATGTCGTGCTCATGGGTAATGATCACGTATGTCCTATTGATGGTATTGGTATAGTATGGATCCGGATGTGTGACGGGGTAACTCAGGAGCTGAAGGAAGTGAGATTCGTTCCTCAATTGACGAAGAATATCATTTCGCTTGGAACTTTGGAGGCAGCTGGCTATAAGGTGATATTGGAGAATGCGACTCTGAAGGTCACAAAGGGGTCCATGGTGGTGATGCGAGGTGTCAGGGAAAACAACTTTTACTACTTTAAAGGGCAAGACAGTAACATGGGGTCTGGCAGCTTTGATTACCATAGAGGAAGATACTACCAGCTTATGGCACATGAGATTGGGACACACTGGTGATAAGTCCCTGCATGTATTAGCGAAGCAGGGGCTATTGAAGGGTGCGAAAACCTACAAGATGGAGCTGTGTGAACATTGCATACTTGGGAAGAAGACAAGAGTGAAATTCGGCACCGTTATTCACAATACCCAAGGTATATTAGACTACATTCACATAGATGTTTGGGGCCCTTCCAAGCACACATCACTTGATGGGGCTAACTATTTTGTCACTTTCATTGATGATTATTCCAGGAGGAATTGGGTATACCCGATGAAGCATAAACATCAGGTCCTGGATATTTTTGTGGAGTGGAAAAAGAAAGTGGAACTACAGACAGGTAGAAAGGTGAAGACTCTACGTTTAGATAACGGTGGAGAGTATAAGAGTGATCCATTTCTGTAGTTTTACCGGGATCACGGCATTAGGCGACACTTCACAGTACGTGAGACACTACAACAGAACGGGCTGGCTGAAAGGTTGAACCGTACCTTGCTGGAGAATGTGCGATGTATGATGACACAGAGTGTATTATCAAGATCATTTTAGGCCGAAGCGTTGGTTTATGCGAGCCATCTCGTGAATAGGTTGCCGTGCACTGTGATACAGGAGAAGACTCCGTTAGAGCGTTGGTCTGATTCGGTAGCTAGTGACTATGAGTCGCTTCAGATATTTAGGTGTCCTGCTTATTACCATGTCAGTGATGGTAAATTAAATTCGAGGGCGAGGAAAGCAGTCTTTGTGGGATTTAAAGATGGAGTTAAAAGCTTCAAGTTATGGGATCCACAAGACAAGAAGATAGTTATTAGCAGAGATGTCACATTTGACGAGACGTACATGATGAAGCCTCAAGTTCCTTAGCAGGTGGAGGAAGACCAGACAGTTAGGATATCGCAGCAGGTGGAGGATGATGTGACTCCACCCACTCCAGATAGCATTGTATCCATCGAGGCTCCTACAGAGGTGACACTAGGAGGAGATGAGATGATAGCCGGGCATTTAGAGGAAACAGTGGATGTTGGGACTCAGGAACAGGGTCATGTTTAGGAGTCCATTGCAGCTAATAGACCAAGAAGAAATATTCATCGGCCAGCTAGATATGACGATATCATGGTTGCATATGCTTTATCAGCAGAAGTCGTTGATGATTTGATTCCTTCTACATTCAAGGAAGCAGAGTCAAGCTCTGATTCGATTAGGTGGAGGGAAGCTATGGAGGAAGAGATGCAGTCTCTTCATAAGAACGACACTTGGGAACTTGCAAAGCTACCGAAAGGTAAGAAGGCTATTGGATGCAAGTGGGTGTATGCAAAAAAAGAGGGATCTTCTATTGGGAAAATTAGATTCAAAACCAGATTGGTTACCAAGGGATATGCACAGCTAGAGGGTGTTGATTACAACGAGGTGTTTTCACCTGTTGTGAAGCATTCGTCGATTCGTATTTTATTAGCATTGGTGACACAGCTAGATTTGGATTTGGTCCAGATGGATGTGAAAACAGTCTTTCTACATAGAGATTTAGAAGAGAAGATCTACATGACACAACCTATGGGGTTTAAAGCTGCAGGAAATAAAGAATTGATATGCAAGCTCAAGAAGTCTCTTTACGAATTGAAGCAATTGCCGCGACAATGGTACAAGAGATTCGATGACTTTATGATTGGCTGAGGGTACACGAGGAGCCTATATGACCCGTGTGTTTCCATGCACAAGCTACAGAAGGTGAGTATATATATTTGCTGTTATATGTTAACGATATGCTCATAGCTTCCAGGAATACTTCAGCTATTAGAAAGTTAAAAAAGGAGCTGCCATCCGAATTTGAGATGAAGGATCTTGGAGAAGCAAAGAAGATATTGGGTATGGAGATTGAGAGAGACAGGGTGAAGGGGAGGTTGAAGTTGACACAGAGGAGTTACTTACAAAAGATGCTGAAGAAATTCAGTTATGATGGTAATGCCAAGGCGGTGAGTACTCCATTAGCTCCCCACTTTAAGCTATCAGCTAAGATGTTACCTGTTTCAGTTGAGGACCGTGAATACATGTCCAAAGTTCCATATGTCAATGCTGTGGGTAGCTTGATGTATGCGATGGTGTGTACAAGGCCAGATTTGTCACAGGGCGTGAACATGGTATCCAGATACATGCACGACCCCGGGAATGGTCATTGGGAGGCCGTGAAGTGGATTCTACGGTATATCAAAGGTACCGTGGATGTTGGTTTGGTATTTCAGAAGAATGAGAAGAACGTGCAGAATTGTATTGGTTATGTGGATTCTGATTATGCAGGGGATCTGGACAAGCGCCGATCTACTAGCAGATATGTGTTTACACTAGCAAGAGCACCGGTGTGTTGGAGATGCACACTTCAGTCTACAGTGGCTTTCTCCACTACGGAGGTAGAGTATATGGCGTTGACTGAAGCTATGAAGGAGGCTTTGTGGTTGTAGGGATTATTGGAGAACTTGGGGATCGCATAGGAGACCCTTCAGGTATATTGTGATAGCATGTCAGCTATCTATTTGGCGAAGAACCAGGTTTATTATGCACGCACGAAGCATATCGATGTCAGATTCCATTTTGTTCGTGACGTTTTGGATGAAGGAGATGTTATGTTGGAGAATATTCACACGAAGGACAACCCTGCATATATGTTGACCAAAGTTGTTTCAGGTGTCAAGTTTGGTCATTGTTTGGAACTTTTGAACATTCTTCGGTGTTGAGGCCTTTCGAGGCCATTGGGTGAACTACGTTCGGCTTGATTCCTTGGGCAAGAGGATACGTAGGCAGTCTTTACGATGCAGCCTGTTTGGATTAGTTGATAGGGGTGAGATTGTTTGGACTCTCGTTCGGGTCCTCGACTTGTTATGGATTGAGTTCGTACTGGACACAACAAGTTGGGACACTTGGATGCTTTGGTGTCGGCTCAGTTTTGAGAAACTTCGCCGAGGTGGAGAATTATGATGTGGGGGCCACGGCCATCACATGGATGAAGCCATCACGTGAATGAGGATCATGTGAATGAAGCCAGCGGATAAAAGAATGCAAGCCCAGCGGATAAATCACAAGCCCTCCCTATTACCCGGTTTGTTCCTATAAATACCTAGTTTTCTCTAGGTTTTCGTGTGGCAGAGGATTTGTTTTTGTGATTTAGCGGCTGATTCCAAAATCAATCAAGGGGTTGTAGCTGAGTGCAAGAAGAAAAGATAGAGAGCAGACAGAGGTTGAAAAGTGGCTGATTTGTGTGCGGCTGCAGAGAAAAAGTTCTGACGGTCGTGTCTTTCTTTGAGAGAATATTTTGTGTGAGGGATCTGAGAGTTTATGTGAGGGTTTAGATTGAGTGATTATAAACCCTAGTTGTATCTCTCCCTCTAATAGTAGATCCCCCCCTCCTTGCCCCGTGGACGTAGACAGTTTTCCGAACCACGTAAAAATTTGTGTTCTTACCGTGATTTGTAATAGCTTGTAGGTTCCCTCGACACGCAGCCCTAAAGCTGACGAGAGGAAGAACTGATATATCACTTTGAAGAGATATCTGGCTTTTGGTTCTTGTTTTCTTTGAGAAACGAGAATTTTATTGTGATCTAATCTCTTGTTGTGCACCTTGCACACCGGAGGTGCTGCCGAAATTTCTGCTGTGCACAACAACCACTACAGGCCGTTTAGTACCATATCATTGATGTAAAAACCGGAAATACCAAATATACATGATTTTTTATCTCCGTAAATTTTAGAATGTATATATAGATCATAGTGAACAATGTAGATGATTAATATCAATGGACAAACATGTATGTTTATGGGTATATGAGACTAAATTACACCCTGCGTATATTGTAACCCTATATGTACATACATCATCTACCCTTTAAAAGAGGGAGTTCATAAAAAACTTTTCCTTCCCCAAATTACCTTCAACCAATTTAAATATACCAAAGTTATGCCTTATAATCGTTACACAGATTTCATCATCATCGATCGTCAGAAATCAAAAGCGCTAAATTTTTCGTCGGTTACGCCTCCTTTCCACCAACCAGTTCATCAGTTACCTTTCTCCTCAGACCATCTCCTCAGTTCATCTCTTACGCTGTCCTATGATCTTAAAGATGAGTATTATTGTCCTAATCATCAACGCCACGCCTCCGCCATCATCTCCTTAGTTCTCAGAATTTTGGCATTGGTTAGGATCAGGAAGGAATTTCATTGAAGAAGATATTTCTAAATTTTACCTATGATTTTTAAATTTAAAACGAATTCTACCTATGATTTGAAGAAGGTTTCTTCTTGGTCTTAATTCCGCTACACAAAACCCTAGCTCTAATCGTTAGTTCTGCTCAATTCACCCTCTCCCCTTTTTGTTCTTCATTCCTCTCCTTGTGTTCTAATTTTGTCCTAATTCTCAATTTCTTGCAGTTTCAAGCGACAAGGGTTTCAATATTCGAACAGCTGCTGTAGCGAGTTTAGAAAGTAAGTTGAATCCATACAACTTATTATATCCAAATGTATTATACATTTCTATCATCAATCTCACACCGCTTATTTTGAGAGACCTTTGGCAAAAGCCTAGAATTCACATGTAATGAACTGTATTCAACCACATACAGGCTCACATAACTTGAATTATGAAGTTTTTTCCCCACACATGACAAAGAGATGTCCTTGACAAACCTAAAGTTTTCTTGTTGTTTATAGTAATTTATACCGGATTTGAGGTGAAAATTTTAGCTTGCGCTTGAAATGGATGTGACTGCATCTTTACTTGGTTTGAGTTAGTTTTAGGAGACTTGAAGTTTGTTATTTTTGACTCATGTTCTTTTTCTTTTGTCACAACCCTCTTTTTATACCAAAACCGCAACATCATTCATTTACGATTTTGATACAATTACCTTGGTTGGAAATGTAATGCTATATGCAGTTCACACTTTTTGTATTATTGATTGTGCCCATATAGACTACTTCACACACTGTGACTGGCATTTATACTATCTTGTAAGGAGACATTGGCACTTAAGAAGAAATATGTAAAGTGCATTTGCACTAAATTGATGGGTTTGTTGTCTACTGTTTGTAAGAGATGAATCAGCAGAATATATCAAATCCATCTATACATATAAAGTAATTGTTTTGTAGGTTTAACTGGGTAAAGTCAGGTCCGTTATATGATTCTTGTAGTTTGAGTTTTTGTTGGTGAGAACTGAGAAGATATGTTTGCTTCGAATCTTGATAGAGTCCCATTAGACTTCTTAATCTTCATTACTTCTTTTAAAGCACAAATTCTACCGTTCCTAAAGTTGGTTTATTTGTGGATGATTCACCTAATTCATGCTGCATCGCCACGTAGCGAAAGGAGGAGAAAGTACTTATCAGTAAAGGTAATTTTCAATTTCATTCCATTTCAGTTCCTCTTCATAATATTTGTTTGTTCGTGCTCTTTTTACATAGTTCAGTTTCTATGAAACTTTCACATAGGCTCATCGTGGTATCTATGTGGTTGGACATATGCTAGGAAAGAATGATACTATGATGGATTAGTTAGTACCAAGATATATATTCTTACAGGAAAGATCAATTATGGCCAGAATTAGATCAGTTGCTTCGAGATTAAGATGATGCCTCAGGTGCATCTACCACTTACACAGCCGCTGTTCCTGAATACAGGATTGTGTTCGTTGACTCAGAAGCCACATCACATTTGGAAAAGAAATGGAGTCTTGCAAATGGTCATGCCGTTCATGATATTCATCATCCATGCAGGTACTAAAGGAATGTTTTATATTGAGACGTGTATTTAAGTTCATCTAATAATGGAATAATACATGATATCTGATCTTCAGAGCTAATGTAGCTGTGCAGAAAGAGCTCCACACTCCAGCTTCTGACCATTCTTGCATTCATCTGGAGTTGACATTGCTCGAACTGGTCTTGCGTAAGTACTTGTTGTTGGCCTCTTTGTTTTGATGATGTTTAACAAATAATTTACCACTAATGTTGTTTGTCTAGTATTTGTGTATTTCTATTTATTGTAAACAAACAACGAGTTGGAGGATGGATGAATTGTGCATTCACGATCATATCCAATGGAGGTTAGCGGAATTGTGGAGTGAAGCAATGTACATTCAAGTTAAAGATACAAGTTCAAGCTTCATCTGTAAGTGTACCAAGTCGAGCTTAATTGAAGATTAAGATCAAGCTTGGGTAATTTAGTTTATGTTTTATATTATGTGTGTTAGTACTTTAAGCTCAATCATATACACACATACACGTTTTGGTTTTATATATATATATATATAGTTATATATATATACATATATGTTTTGGTTTAGCGACATAGATATGAAACAACAAACATAGCTTTTCACATTTTTATTTGTTTCATATTCTATTGTGTTTAAGAATATATTGTACAGAATATGCATATTTGTGAAAATATTATATTCTTAGTTTTTGGACTTAACAATAATCATATACATATTTTATTAAGTCTATATAATCATTGTGTAAAGTTTCAAAACATGGTTTAGCCAAAATATCAAAATTCATATGTTTACATTTTCATGTTTTGGACTATTTTTGCAAAACGATGATATTTTATATTTGGGAGGTCCTTTTGGAAAACTAGTTTTTGTAGCATGTGTATTATGATGTCTACAATCATTTCCTAAAGTTTTATATTTTTCTGAATTTATTTGATATTTTTAAACAGTGTTTTAAAATCAGAAAAACAGTTTTCAAAACATAAAATTTCATTGTGTCAGTTTGCGGTCGACCGTCACGGTCGACCACCTTGAGTCCAGAGACTTAGTTTGTTTTTTGTTGACTCGCGGTCGACCGTGACGGTCGACCGGATGCAGTCCAGAGAGTTTCGCGGTCGATCGCCACGGTCGATCATCTGTTGTCCAGAGCCGAACCCTGGCCTTTTTGCTGCTCGTGGTCGATCGCGAGTTTTTCACGGTCGACCGCCGATCTGACCGTTGCACTCCAACGGCTAGTTCCAGCTGTGTTTTTCTGTGGGCTTTTTGGTCAGTTTTGTGGGGTTTTGCTAAAGTTTTGAGTATGTATAAATACCCCATTGCCTTCAGCTCTCCTACTAACAATAAGAGTATTTTAAACAAGTATTAACAAGGGTTTATATTTGGTTTAAGTTTTGTTTAAAAAGCTTTTAAGAAAATTGAGAGTTTGTTTTGTGAAATCAATTTCACAAGAGCTTGAGGAGATCAACCATTGGTGTTTGAGTATCCAACTATTCTTCCTCTACCTCTTGATCTATTAAGAAGTTTTCTAAACTCTATCTAGCTTTACATTTTGTATTGTTTGATTATCATTCTATTAAGCTAGTATTTATATTTGAGTTTAGTTTGATTTGATTTGATTTCACTCATTGTTTACACACACCCACTTGAGCTTATTGTATTTTCATACATAGTATATTTAGGTTGGTGAGAGTTATAACAATTGAGTGTGAGCTTTAATTGAGTTCTTGCCTTGTATTAGAGAACAAATCATTTGTTGTTATTGTGAGGTGTGTAGTGTAGACGTTGATCGGTGAATGTTGAAAACCGACATTATGAGTGTTTGTGAACGTTGATCGGTGAGCGTTGAAAACCGACATTGTGAGGTGTACACATTATTCGAGTGAGCGTAGAAAACCCGGTTGTGATAGTGGATTTATCCCCGAGAGTGGGGAGGACAGACGTAGGACGGAAGGTCTGAACTCCGTGATCATATCGTGTGTTTGAGTTTGCTTTGGCGCACTTCTCTTATGTTTATATTTCTTGTCGTCATTGTCCATTACTCATTATTTATATCATCCATTATCTTGTTTATTTTGTTTACCTTTGTGTATATCACTTATCCTAGCTCACATATCTTGTTGTATATTATACTTGCTAGGATAACTTGTTAATTAGTTTTAATTAGCATAAAATCGGATTAGATTAGCATAAGACCCTAATCACCTCCCCTCTAGGGTCTAACACTTGTATTTCTTTTTTCCTTTCTTGATTCCACATCACATTATTTCTTTTTTCCTCTTTTGATTCCACTTCACATTATTCATTTTATGCAGCTCATTCAATTGTATTCTTAACATGACAATGATCTGATTGTTTGAGTGCCGGATATGTTCAAAGTCTTTATGACTTGTTTTTTTTGTCTTTGAACAACTTTGCCTTCAGATACGTGAGAGTGGTGCTATAGCATGTGAAAACAACCATAGAAACAATCTTATGATCCTAAGCAGTTGTATGAATTCGCGCTTTGTAGGGGTTCGTAGATCGATGTTGTGCAGTTCATTAGAGGTTATACATGTAATGGACAGGGCTTTCCTACATTTCATGTTTTTCGTCTTATATCTTCTCTTTTTCTTTCTCTTTTGTTTTTTTAAATTTTTTATTTTGACAAGCTCACCAACGTAAAATCTAAACAAAACTTAAATTATGAGTTTATGACTGTGTTGGTTATTTTTATGGTTTATGCTGCTGTCGTCATTATTATATGTCTGTTGTTGCTTTACAAACTTAAATTAGATATTGCTAGCACATTTCCTTGTGCTCACGGTAAAACAACTCTTCCATCAGATATGAAACAAACATGAGACCACGTTGGTGTATATTCAGAGAATCGCATTGAGACTGCAGAGGAGGCTGAAAAGCTATTGGGTCTTTCATCGGATGCATTCTTCTCCATTCATGCTGATAATGAAGATGGACCCCCCCCCCCCCCGCAACAGTGGCTCTCTCCTACCTCCTTTCCCGTCTCCCTGTTGCTCTAAGAACTGCTCTTGCATGATATGCTGATCTTCTGAATTTCCCTAAAAAGGCAAGAACTATCTGGATTCAAACAACTAATTTAAACATTTGTTTCTAAAACAGTATATTTGATACTATCGATTGTCGCTATTCTGATCCCAGTGAGGTAGAAAGATTGAGATTTTTGGCGTCTCCTGCTGGCAAGGTAGGTTCAGTTATTGGTGAGTCTAATTGTTTAAGCTTTCAGTTTTATCGTAAATCACTTTCTCATTTTCCATTGTTTTTCTTTGACATAGGATGGATATTCTCAATGGATAGTTGCACGTCAGAGGAGCCTCCTGGAGGTTATGGCTGAGTCCCTTTAGCCAAGCCTCCACTAGGAGTTTTCTTTGCAGCAATAGCCCCTGGTTGCAGCCTAGATATTTACCGCTACATGTCTGCTTACACACAAAGAGCCACCCAGATCCAAAGATTATTCCTACGAATTGAGTGTACCGGTTTGCTCTTCTTTTTAATTGCTAAAGCTAACTAAGATTCTTATATTATTTTGTGAAGAATTGGCATGTCAAAGTAATCAATAAACACAGTCAATGATGATGCTTGTGCTGGACTTTGAGATAAAATAGCACGAACCAATGGAAGTTTACTATTGTGTTACTAAGAACTTTATAGTGTTATCTAAATAGATTTTGCTCACTATTCACATCATCTTACATCATTAACAAAAAAGCCACTAACAATATTAATTGCAATTTACACGTGGGTGGGTAAAATCAATTTTTGAAAAAACTTTTCTGAAAATTACTTAAAAAGTGTTCGACCAATAATTTGTGATATGCCAAATGCCCCCTCCCTGGTGGACTCATCATTGCTTATGCCCGACACATGGTTAGGCATAGAGAGCATATGTCTGCTTCTTCCCTGTTTCTTTGCCTCATTTCTACTTGTGTTGATTTTCTAATTGTGTTGCTTTACTACTGAACTCCCCGTTGACTATCCTTTAGTACATATTTTTCGATAGACCTCCGAGCGTGTCATACAGATACCAGACCATAAATATGCTTTGATAATTGGCTAGCATTAGTTACATTACCATAATGGCAAAAGTTAAAGAAATAGGCTTTTATGTCGACCACCTCAAAAATTAAAGACTCGTACAAAAGTGCTCATAAATGTTTGTAAGGCTCATTTTGGTCTCTTCTTCATTGTAGATTTCCACTTGGCCTGTGTTTTTCACGTATCTAGGCTTGAGCAAGTTAAGGAATTGTTAGGTTCCTGTCACTAAGTTCCATATTTGTCAATGTTTTTGACCATGTGGTTTATATGTCATTGATCCAAAATATGGGGTAAGTGGGTAACGATGACTTAGATGTGACTGGTATAAGATAGAGGAAATAAATCACTTGATGAAAAACGTAAAGGTGGAAGATATGTAGGCTGAAGAAGGTCATTGATAAAGATGAATATATGATTCTGATGGATAACTACTCAAAGGAAAAATTATGCAATCTCCTCCCAATGAGATATCAGTCGTCTCTAATGGAGTTGTAGAGATTAGTGAACCAAACACAGAAACTCTTGGCACAAAATAACACCAAGATGAAGAGAAAGCAACCAAGCCAAGCAAAACGATACAGTGCACAGTTAATGATCAATGGATAGCAAAGCAAAGGGAAAAGAACTCTGGCAAATACATATGAAACACAAAGTGCAATCAGAAGCTTCGAGATGAAAGGAAAATCAAAGGCTTTTCAAAGAAATTAGTGCAAAGACTTAGAAAGGCTATAACATCATAAACTTGGATTTACATACACATCATCAAAATTAACTTTTAGGTATATTCTTGTTATAGTATTTGATTGATCAATCACCTTGTAGATACAACAACTCTACCATCGCATAATTTATCCCTACATAAAAATTTATTGTTCAAACATTTAGAATTACATTCAATAAATTTATACCAAATCTTTACCTAAATATCATTATAATTTAAAATAATATTAAAAAATTTACCACATGCATTGCACGTGTAATCCAACTAGTACATATAAATATACATACACACACATATACATCTATAGAAGGGGGGAGAGAGACTCATTCCATTCTAATCAATGACTTCACAAGAATGTTGAGTAACTACAAAACGAATGAAGTGGGTATAACAAATTTACACTATGTTAACTTGCTTCCACTGAGAGGATCTCTAGCTCTGCCCACCAAAGAGGAGAATGCCTAGGTTGTGCTGCTTCAGGCGATATTCCAGTCGCCTCTTTCAGTTTACTGGTAATTTCTTTAATATTCGGTCTATCTTTTGGATCCCCATGAATGCATTCTTGTACTACCTCACACACTAATTCTAACACATCGTTGTTGGAGGTTTTCAATGCGGGATCAACCAATTTTCTGAAGTTACTCCTGTCATTTAGATATTCAGTAGCCTATCATCACATTCAGAAGAAAGAGAGAAAGATTAGAAAAGTTAAAAGGTTTTAAGGAATATTCACATAGCTTCTGCAAACAATGTAAAGAAAAAGATCAGGAAACACTGTAACAAATAATTTCGGATTAATTGCAGATACAGCGGAGGTATAGCCACTAATACCCCAAAACTATTTTATTCACAACCTTTCCTGAACTTCAGCCGAAATTGTTTTCGAAGTTAGGTTGAGATGTCATCGGGATTGTCACATGATCAATTACCTTTTATCTCAATTTATCTGAAAAAGTACTAAATTGTCCTTTAAATTGAGGGCAAAAAGGTGAGATCCACCGAGGCTCAAGGGTGTGAGTTCTATAAAATGTTTTAGGGTATAAATGGCTACAGAAGCACAATGTAGGTGCTATACGGGCAATTAACCCAATAATCTTTTTTGTAGTAAAGGAAAGCAAGTGCAGGAGAAGTGGCGCAAGATCAGTTTAAACTTACCCAATTTAGGATAGAACCTTCTTCTTCTGACTCTGGAACTTTTCCAGAAATAATTTCCAACACCATTATCCCAAAACTATAAATGTTGCTACCAGGATCAGCACTTGAGGGTTCATAAGGATCTTTATCTTCATCTGGAGATTTAGTTTTTCTTTCAGCAATTTCCGACCACATATGAAGCTCACAAACCTGCATAAAATCAAATTAACTTCATACTACAATACGAATCAAGAGTCTGGTAAGAAATAGGAATATATAATCTAGGTTTAGATTATAATTCATAAGTAACTTATAGTTTTTTTATAGAAAAAGTAAATAATAGCTATTAACTTCTTTTTGCAAGGGAGGAGTTTGTATACAATTCTCAGGAGGTGCTACTAATACTAAACCACTAGTGCCTTAGGTCTTAGGCTTCGACATATTTCCATCCTTTTCACTCTTCCAATAAGATGCGGACTAAAAGTGCACAGTTGCACACTCAATTCCTTTGCGTAACATATTTCTTCCTTTATTGCCCATTTTCCCTATCTTTCTCATCTATTTTGCTCAGAAATGTATTGAGTGTGCATAGATACTACTCAGAAAATTTTAAACCAACAAAAACAATAGTTCTTTATGATTTGTATTACATAGATCTCACTAGGTTTTATGCTAGCTAACAACTACATAAAACATCCCTCCTTTATCCTAACATGCAGTAAAATATAAATATTAAGAGCATCTAATTGGCAGAGATTACTCAAGAAAATTTGCATAGAAAAAGCAAGAAAATTTCCATTTACCTTGGCAGCATAATCATCTGTCAAAAATATTGCCTTAGAATTCAGATTACCAATGACAACGGGAGGTTTGACTTCGTGTTGTATGTATTGAAGACAATAAGCAGTGCCCATAATAATCCGCATTCTAGCGTTCCAGTCAAGATGATCAAATTCTTTTGCTGCAAAGTAACGATCTCCATCAATAGATTGCAATATTGATTTTCCCTAAGAAAAATAGTTTCAGACCCTAATATCCTTACAATGAAGATGCTCATATAGTGTTCCATTAGCGGAATACTCAAATGTCATCATCCTCATAAAAGGCTCATTCTCCACACAGTAACCGAGAAGATTTACAAAATTCTTGTGATTTACTCGTGACAGAATATCCACCTACGAACACAAATAAGAATAAAAGCTATTAACAATTTAAATTATCATGAAGGCTTCTTCAAGTATGATTGAGAGATGTATTCAGTAGTTACTGTTGGAAGAGTTACAATGCGGTCGGGTTTTGAGTTTCCTTTTATTAGGGTCTTGATATCATAGCTTTGACAGTATGTTAAAAAAAAGAATGGTATTATTTCTCTTGTCTCGGTTTGAGTACATCTACCTCCTTATACAGGAGTAGAATATGACAGGTTTTGTGTATTTATACAATATGGGAGTAATTACATAGATGACATAATATTAACTCTTCCAATAAGCTATCAGTAAATAGGATTGCAAACCTTTTTTCTGAAATGCGCCTCTGAATGCTTTGACCAATCTTGAGAGGCAACTGTAGTTGAGATAACAGCTATCTCAACTCCACTGGACAGTATTCCCTTATAGACTGTGTAGAACGGATACGAATGAATAATGTTGCTGAAATCCTCACAAGCAGATTCCAGTTCTGTGCGATCTAATTTTGGTACACCTGGAAAAATGCAATATAGACCTGGAACTAAGGGTCACTTGTTGTTTAAGATTGATTATATTTTAAGGTTTATATATTTCCATCAGGTTAAATGTTGGAAGCATCGATGTTGATCAGTAGTTACTAATGACCAGTATTAAGTGAGGTAGTTGAAAAACCGATAGTTGAAGGTCAAGCGGGGCGGATAACGAGAAAGATTGTGGCAGAATTTCCTTCCAATAATGAAATTGTTGGCTTGATACGGGTGTATCTCTCTTCGGAACTTAGCGATCCTCATGAGAGCTTGAGAATAGATGATTCTCATAATAGCATGAGAATAGAGGTGTAAAACAGTACAGTGGAACGCAGGTGGAAGCGTGAGACGAGACGACGAGCAGCAGATTCGAAGAATCCAATTTTCAGCTCGTGAGTCGACTCATACATGTACATGAGTCGACTCATCAGGTTGAGTCGACTCATGCCTGTCATGAGTCGACTCACGAAACCCAGCCGTTTTGCCAAAAGTCTCTGACCAGTCGACGTGCGGGCTTATGAGTCGACCCATGAGTCATGAGTCGACTCATGTGAGGTCATGAGTCGACTCATGTGAGGTCATGAGTCGACTCATCGACAGTTTTCTGATTCGTTTGGGTTTCTGTTTACACGAATTCCTGTTAGGTTTGGGCTTGGTTATTTACTAGATTGTCATCCACGTTTGTACACCTATTTAAAGGATTGTTTAGGGTTTCTAAAGGGAGACCTTAGATCATCTATGAGATCTTAGATCAGAGAGAAATTCTAATCATTGTATTAGGATTTAGAGAGGATTGAAAGGTTGTTCTTGATTCTAGTGAGATTATGAGGGAGAGATTGTAATCTTTTGTTCTTCATAATCTAGAGAAGATATTTTCCTTCGCTATACTGAATTGTTCTTGTGTTTTAGTTGTCTTCTTCTCAACCCACCTTTTGGTAATTCCGCGACCAAAGGGTGCTCGCACGACGACTCGTATCATGGCTATTTCATTTATTAATATAACCCTGCAAATATTCTAAATACATATTTGAAGTCGAAATTTTGATTCAAATAAAGCATGAATATTTTGATTCGATCAGGCCTTACTGAACATATACACAACGGATGTTGCGTCGTAAACTATAGCTGTTAACAGTGCAGATCCTCTGTTAAAAAAAATCATGTAAAGAACAAAGCCTTAGAAACCCCTACTTTGCAAAAAATGACTAGGTTTTGCTGGTTAATAATTGATAATATCCAGTATCTACCAAGTTGTGCTTTAGTTCAATCTAGTTTAAATTGGGGGCTAAAAGGTAGAAATCAATGGATCTATCATTTATTATACTACATTTAAGAGAAGCCAGGCTTTTGGGCCTTTGAGCTTCATTTTCAAAAACCCAATAATGCCCTCAAGATTTTTATAGACAACAGCTATGTTACCCGGGTACTTCTATAATGAAGTTGTACCCGTACCGGACACGTACCCGACACTTTCCCGTACCCAAACTTCATGGACACTTCTTGAATATATGCATGCATTTATTACAACATGTACTCAATTATACGATATATGTGTTAATTTAAAACACTTGTCAAAGACTTCCTGGACGTAGAGCTTACACTTCACATCTGTCTTTTGAAACTAATGAGATACCGGTTGGGTTCGTTTTAGTCCATACCCAAGTTCAAAACTATATAGTTAATGGATCGTTTAGATGTCTAGTAATTTACAATTCACAATAATCAATATGATAAAAGAAACTCAAAAATGTAATCGGAATTTTAATTCTAATGACACATGAATCAGGAAAATTTTATCTCATGTACATTATTAATTCAATATATATATGTAGTCGTGTCCCCGTACCCTATATTTTATAATTTTGTCGTGTCCCCTACCCGTATCCGCACTCGTACCAGTACTCGTGCCCGTTTCCATGCAACTTAGGACAACGGAAATCAATTTGAGGGCAAACTTGAACAAACACTAATTCCCACTTCTCATAACTATCCACTTTCAAATGTAACATATCTCTATACCTGCATAATACCTAGTTCTCTTCCTTCTTCATCTCAAAAACACAAGCACAATGATGACAAGCCATTAAAATAAAAAAAATGATTGCAAGTAAGTTTTACATGACCTTAAAAGGTTGAATTCAAGTTTGCTGTTAATTTACTTTCAAAGACGTTCGAACGGATTTCCTTGGATTTTTAGGGATTGAGAAGGCACATGGAGGATTGTAAGGAAACATAGATAAAAAAGTATAATTCTTGAGAAGGTACAGTGTATGTCACATGCTGTAGTGAACAAACTACACAAATTTGTACCGCCCAAATAAATTGCGCATACATTTATATTACGTTGTGTGTGTGTGTGTGTGTATATATATATATATATATATATATATAAGGTGTTAATAACATTTATTTTTTACACACGTGTATATTTTGTTATGCACGCATCATGTGCAACAGAATACTAGTATAGGTTAAAAAATTGTATATCTTCTCAACATCATCATGTATTAGTTAATCTTCAAAATAATTAGCAATCAACAGTAATGTCTTATCTCTTCAAATACTTGGCAATCAATGTTATCTCCTCGAATACTTGACAATCAACATTATCACCTTAAATACTTGACAGCAACATTAATCTCCAAATGTGATTTTCTTTTCTTTTTTAGCAATCCACGTGTACCTTGAATCTTGAACCTTGCCTTTTCTCCTTGATGCTTCCTCTAATCCACCAACCTCCCTTTGAAGACTGACTACCAGTCATACCATCAGACTTTTAGCAGTAACTCCATGCATGAGATACACACAGGGCAAAATGTGTAAAAGGACACAAATAGAAGACCTAGCTTTTGTGTTGGCGTGCTTTGTAAAGAATATTGGAATGTAATGGCTTCATTTTGAAATGACATGCAAGCCCCACAATGCAACATGACCAAGAATTAGACAAAAAATGAAAAAAGAGAAGAGGATTGAAGTCTAAAATGAAACTTCAAAAAGTACCTGATCAATAAAATGGACAAGGACCTCAAGTTAAAGAAAAAAAGAAGAGGGATCTTTCATCACAGCCACAATCAAAGTAGCCTTGATTTGCCCCTTCTCCTAGTAGCATTCTTCAAACTTTTCAAGTGCTACCACACACTCATTTCACTAAAGCCCCTTCAGGAACACAGTTGACCCCCCCCCCCCCCCCCCCCAGCATGCAGCTAATAAATAAAGCATGGTTGGTATTACTGATAATTTTTATAATGTTCCTTTCAACTTCATGGACATTCAGTATTATCATAATACCTGAGAAGCACTTCACCTGAACTGACCTATAATTATATGCATGACATAGTTCAATTTATATGATTAAATATCAGTAAAGTGTGGGAAACTAAGTGATGAGTACTCTACATTGTAGGTTCCTCTAAAAAGTTCAAATATATGTTTAAGGAATAGAGTTAGGTTTAAAATAGAAACAGGAGAGACCATAGAATATAACATGACATGACCTTCATTTATGTGATCGGAGGGTGGAGCATCCCATCAAAGATATCTAAAAGTTGATACAAGAATGAAGAGTATGACAGCAACGACAAAGCCTTTATGCCATTTTTTTGGGTTTGGCAACATTAACCTAATCATTCCGTTCAATTTCGTTTAGGTCATTCATGATTGCTTCAACCAAGTTCTCTTAGGACTAAATTTAACCCTCTTTGCTTTATTAATTACAACCCTATTATTTTTCCTAACCGGTGAATTTGGTGGCTTCTGTTGAACACGACGAAAGCATTTGAACTTATTCTCTCTCAATTTATCCTCAATAAGTGCTACATCTTTTTGATTTGTGAACTTATTTCCCTTTTTCCAGTTCAAAAGTATCCCCTTCCTAGTCAATTTACTAATACTATTTCACACTGAATAACATACACCATAGGACTTTGTCTTGAATGTATCTAATAAGTCAGTGGATCAGTATTGCTAAAAGATAAGGACTAAGAAACAATCCTAGATGAAGTTTATATCCAATATTCTCAATATCTCGACATTTTTCACCTACTAATTTAATTTCTTGTAACCAAACTACATTATCTTTCTCCTAACTATGATACTACCACCATCTTTCTTGAAGTCTACCTATATGATGAATGATCAGGATATGATATTTGAGTATTCTAATAAATCTGTACCAACATACTACACAATTTAACAAATACAATTTCAAGAAATGCAACCAAATGCAAGTACCTGCTACAAACGCCTTCTTCAACTGCCCACTTAATGCAGTATTCCTGGCAACTATAGCTACTGGACCCTTGTGCCGGCACAACATAGCAACACCTAAAATAATGATACCAAGTATAGCAATAACTGACAGTGCGATAATTACTATCTTGATTACTCCATCGGATTTATCTTTTGGTGAATCTTGATTTTCCTTTGCTGGGGAAGGAGATTCTGTAGTCAGAACTTCTGGGGGAGATTTCTCGCCACCTGAATTTGGTACTGCAGGAAATGCACCGCTCCCAATAGATGGGACATCTACAGCTTCTTGAGGAGGGGAACTGCTTACTGGAGCAGCGGGGAGATTACTAGATTCTTGAAGCAGCTTCCGACGTGGGGAATTCATAGCAAGCTGTGCTTCTTGCTCCGTGTATAGCTGAGGGAACCCTGCAATAGACAAGAGAAGATATAATCATCGTAAACCTAAGGTTAAAGATGCATCCCTCATAGTACCGTAGGTTTAGCTACTTATCACCCATGAAGTAATTTATTGGGTTAATTGCGGATAGACCCCCCGTAGTATCACAAATTCAACTTACTAGTCCTGTAGTTCTATTGTTGCAGATGGACTGCGGGTGAATTTTTTAACCCTTTTCATGGGTTCTACGTGCAACAGTAGATTTCACTCAGGTGGGGTCTATCTTCAACAATAGAACTCTTTCAAAGGTTCTATCTGCAACAATAGAACTACATGAAGTTCAAGTTGGCGATAGTGTAGGGGGTCTATCCGCAATAAACACTAACTTATTTACACATAGACCCCTTGGTCATGATGACGATGCTGCCTTTTCGCTAGTTTTAAAGCTCTTGCAAGTATTACATTGAATGTTCCCTAATGTCCACTGCTTTTCATCACCTGATTCCAGCAGGAGTTTAAAACTAATGGAAAAATAGCATTGGCATTGTGACGGGGTGTGTACTAATAAAATAGTACAGTGGTTATAGCTCGCAACACCCGTATGGTACAGAGAGTACATCCGTAATTAACTCCAAACCTAAATATATTTTGCTATAGTTACAAACTAAGTGCACCAACTAGTGAGTCTTCACATTACCGTCAGCACAATGAACACCAGACCAAACACATGGATCATTGTCCTTGTAATTCCAATTTTTGTAGGCATCATGAGAATCAAAAGCCACCTTTGATCGGAAGTCCAATAATTCTATTCATGAACATAAAATAAAATATATTAGGATAAAAAAATGTCATACATGTGCTTTACAAGAAAATAATCATCTAGTTTTACATAAAATCTCCTCAGATGGGTTGAGATAACTTCAAAAGTTCACTAGTATTAATGGATTAGAAGCGTTAATTTCAAACAGCATGTAAAAGTTCAAGAACTTAACAGTTTCCTTTCGTATTCCACATTATCTTCATCACAAACTTTTACTCAAAAGAAATGAAACAGCAATATGAATTTACGATGCCTGTAGACAATGAACAGCGATATAATAAAATACGGCTATATGTATGAATCACAAGTTCCACGATTGAAAATCCATCCAAGAGGTAAAGTTTAATACAAGTATGTAAATAGAAACATAATTTGCAGTGTATGTATTATTTTTTATGAAATTATAGAACATTGTGATACCTTCATCGTTAAGTGACAATGTCAAATAGCATTTCCTTTCTCACGCCGCATTTTTTTCACCAAAACTATTACTTCAAAGAAATAAAACAAAAATGTAAATATATGATTCCTATACGACAAAGAGCTATATAACAAAATACCCATTTGTCTATATGAAAATTTCAGAAACTAGTAGGCAACATTGTCTGAAATTGAATTAAAAAATTGCATTACAATTGAATTCAGAATATTTGAAAATTTCGATAAAAATTCCAATAAGAGAACATTATGATACCTTCACCGTCAATTGACAAGCAGTGATCGAACAGAAGCAGAAACACCAAGGAAACCCACAAGAGGCTCCATCTGAGCCTCATTTCCCCTTTCCCTTAACTGAAAGAAATGGACTTTTCTTGCAATCTCTTCATGAAAAAGCCCATCGTCGGCGGTTACCCAATCCCAAAATCCTCAAAGAATCCCAAGGTGGTCGATGAAATGCCGCGGAGAACAAGGCGGTCTCTCTCGCTTTTGGAGGAGGCTCGCCGGTCTTTCTCTCTCTAGTTTTTTCTCTCTCAAGAAAAGCTCCAATTTCCGCTCCCCCCCTCTTTCTGTCCCTTCTATTTTTAAGTTGGGCTTATTAGACCTATATCCTCCAAATTATAGGTATTTTTATTCTTAACCTCCATATTATTATAAGTTTAGATTTACCCTTCAATTTGTTTCTTTCCCTCGAATTTACCCTCTAATGTAAATGACAGGGAATTTACTTAGAATATTCTCTTAAATAATTAGAGATACCTAATCTACCCTTGAATTAGAAAGATTAATTTAAAGGTTGTTGATAACAATTAATCACGCATCTTATTCTTCCTCTCAAACCAAACTTTTGGCCCCTTCTCCGTCCTAGAGTGGAAAAATATTCTGTGATGACCCCTCGAACTTCCGATCATCATTATCTGGATTCTAGGCTAGCAAAGAGAGCATAAAATGAAATATTGAGGGCATGAGTTTTTTTTTCAAGAGTAAAGTTTTGTGGAACCATGAGGGCATGAGTTTTTTTTTCAAGAGAAAAGTTTTGTGGAACCATTGCTTTAGACTCCTCAACTGAGAGACGATGGCTGACATCAACATCACATTGTGATCTATAGCACTAGAGAGGTACGTCCAACTATAGCAAGCTGCTTGATGATGTTGGGAGAGAAGTCGGACTCAATCTAGAGCTTATGGGGCTTAAATAGAAATTAAGAATCAATTTTAACCCAAAAACTATAGCTATCAGGTATTGACCCAAACTCCTATTTAAACTCATCACTCTTTCTTATCTCACTCACTTATTAATCAGCTCAACAGATGAGAATTAAATAGATGAATCACTAAAGATACGTCCTCGATAGACTTTGCATTAGAAGAAACATCGGATTTGAACAAGACTCGCCGATGGTTATATCTTACGAACAACATAAACCACTTTGTTTTCAACAATTGAGGTGATTTCATAGTGCACGAGAAACAGTAACAAGTGTGAACAGGTATTTAAAAGTATTGAGGATTTTCGGAGGCCGATGGTTCTGTCTTCTCAAACCTTTCAAACAGGGATATCAAGGTAATTCTATTTTAAAAGGTTGTTAAATTTTTAATAAAAATCATATTGAGGATAATTTTAAGGGAAAACAACAATTTGAAGGGCAGATCTAAAATTATAATGATTTGGGGGGCAAACTTAGAAATATCTATAATTTGGAGGGTATACATATGAAATTTTGGCTAAATAGCACTTATATACCCTATTGTTTCAACTACTTTTCACTTATATACCCCAACTTGTATATCATAATAAGAAAAAAAAAATCCCCTAAACTTCTTTAAACATGCACTTATATACCCTTACTTTTTTCAGCGGCACTTAAGTACCCTAAAGTTTTTAAACTTGCACTTACAACTAACACTTAAATACCCTAAAGTTTTAAAATATGCACATAAATACCCTTAGTTATGCAAACTTGATGGTATTTAAGTGCAGATTTTTAAAATTTTAGGGTATATAAGTATTAGTTTAAAAACTTTAGGGTATTTAAGTGCAAGTTTTAATAATCTTAGGTTATATAAGTGCTATTAGAAACAAGTGAGGGTGTATCAGCGTAAGTTTGAAAAACTTTAGGGCATTTTCTTGCTACCAAATATAAGTGAGGGTATATAAGTGAAAAGTAGATGGAAACAATACGGTATGTAAGTGTTGTTTAGCCTTTATTTTAAGGAGAAAAAAGAAGCAGAAGAGAGAATGACTGATGCCAGCGTCGGGAGAGGAGGGAAGTTGTTGCTGGAATATGTGTGGGTTCGATTGTAACTATCGGGTTTGGTGGTATCACCAGGTTTGATCTTAGGGACTGTTTGGTTGGTTTCCTTGAAATAAAGGAAAAGGAAATTGGGGATGGAAAAAGTTAAGAATGAGTTTCCACTTATTTCCTTACAAAAATCTAGGAAATGAGTTTCTTTAAGTGTGAGTCACATCAGCCAATGAAAATGTGTCACATAATCTTTTTACTTCGTTTCAATGTGTGAACCAAACAAAAAAAATGTAACTATTATAAGAAATATATTTATTATAATTGATTTCCTTAAATTTTTTGCCAACCAAACAGCCCCTTAGCTATCCCCGACATCTGAATCCATCATGCCTAGAGTCACTTTTTTTGCATATCATACTCCCTTTTCCCGTTAAAAGTGGGAGTATAAGAAAAACTTTTATTGAACAAAATTGCCCTTGATCTTTTTAAATATCACATCATGATAATAACCCTTCAAATAGACCTATAACGCATTAGTTGTGATCCTGTTCTAAATAATAGAAATATATTTAATAAATACTTAAGAATATAAAAATTATAAACAACATTCTTAAAACTTAAAAATTTTACAAAGCACCATTAAATCAAAAATTACAAACAACTCCTAAAAATCAAAATTTTTAACAAAGTCCATAAAATTTTAAAAATTGCAAAGAACCCCCTATACAGCTACAAATACAAATCACCATTTGAAAATTTTAAAAATTATAATATAATGACCCTTGCAAAACCCAAAAGTTATAAAATTTGAAATTATAAAAAACTTAAAAATCTAAACTTGTTCAATAATGTCCCGAACAATATGAAATTATCAACAAAATTCTAAAATTTAAAAATTACTAACGACCTCCTCACAAAAATTATGAAAAAGCCCTTGAATATGAGAATTTTGAATACTCCCCTAAACGAATTGAAATTATAGACAATACCTTAAAATTTTGAATTACGAACAATGCCTTAGAAAAAGCTGAAAACTATAAAAAAAACACCTCGAAAAAAATCTAAAAATTATAAAAAAACTTAAAAATCAGATATTTTTGTTTAGTTCCATGAATAATCTACAATTACATACATGACCTAAAAAATTTGAAATTTACAAACTTCCATAAATCTGTAGATGTTGAAAACACTCTGAAAAAAGCAAAAATAAAAAATAAAAAATAAAAAATAACACCCTAAAAATCTAAAATCTTTGGATATTCCTTTGAACAATCTAAAACTACCTCCATATATTCGAATTTTATAGACCTTTGAATTGTCTAATTGTCTTAGAAATACAAAAAATGTGTCCGTCTAACGAATTCTCTATGAAAGATTTTTATCAAATAGTTCTAACTAAAAAACTAACTTTTATCAAATACTTCTGAATAATATGAATAATATTAGAGTGTTATCAGCTATTGAATTATGATTATTTAACAAATTCTCTATGAAAAGATTTGGGTGAGGCATTACATAATTTGGGACTTAAACTCTATGGAGATAGAGCTTACAGATTTATTGCACTATCTCAATCTACTTATATTTATAAGACAATGGCCACGTTTAACATGCAAGAGTCAAAGAAGAGACTTTTTTCTTTTAGATGCGAAGTCGTTCTTTCAAAGATAATGTCACCTCATATAAATAAGGAGCTGGAAAAAATGAAGCAATAAACTGATTCTACTGTATACAATGTTGTGTACTAGAATAGATTTTTCTCAAGAAGTAAGTGGAGTAGTAGGTATCAGTCCAAATATAGAGAGGAACATCGAGCTGCAATTAAGTATATTTTAAATATCTTAACTGAAAAAACAACATTGTTTAGTGTTTAGCAGTGATCCTTTAAAAGTTTAAGGACATACTAACTCTGATTCCTAGTCGGATCCTCTTTATAGAAAATCTACATCAGGATTTGTCTTTGCATTAAATAATAGAGATATTAGTTGAAGAAGTTGCAAGCAATAAACTATAGCTGATGTACAACTGAATAAAATATATTACAGCTTGTGAAACAAGAAAAGAAGCAGTTTGAATTAAAAAAAATTTGTGCAAGAGTCAGGTGTTGTTCCCACTATCGAATCTCCAATCGCTTTGCATTGTGAAAATAGTGAAGCAATTGCACAAGCTAGAGGGCATAAGGCTCATCATATATTAAAATACATCATAAAAAAGTATCACCTGGTAAGAGAAATTTCTAAGAAAAGTGACATAGACATTAACATAGTTGCCTTTATCGATAATGTGGCAAACCTATTAACTAAACCTTTGAGTCAAAAGGTGTTCAAGAAACATATTGACAAGATGATTTTGAAATGTATTATACTGGCTTTGAGCACAAATGAGAGATTGAAAGATGAATGCTCTACAAAGCTAATAAATTTATTGAATTAGAGTTTACATGCATATTTACACATACACATGAACCTATGAAACTGTTTAACAATCTCCTGAATAATATGAAACTATAGGCATAATCATGAAATTTAAAAATTACTAACAATCTCCTCACTAAAAATTTCAAAAATTATAAAAATCACCCTAAAATATGAGATTTTTTAACGATCCCTTAAATAATTTGAAATTATAGATAACACCCTAAGAGTCTGAAAATACAAATAATCCCTTGAAATTTTTAAAAATTATTAAAAAACCTAAAAATCTAAAAATTACAAACAAACGCATTGACAATTAGAAATTCATATAGCACAACAAAAATTTAAAAACTACTAACAAACTTCTAAAAATCTTAATTTGCAAAAACATTTTGAAAAAAAACACCCTATAAATCTTCAATTAGTGTTTTGAACAATATAAAACTAAAACAACCAGTGAATATTAAAAAAAATACTAACAATCTCTGAAAAATCATTTTAAACACAAGAAAACATGCTAAATTTTGAAAATATTAAAAACACTCTAAAATCTAAAATTTTGATTCACCCCCTGCACAGTCTGAAATCACAAAATCCCCCAAAAAAGTTTGAAAATAAGAAAAATCCATATAAAAATATTAAAAGTTACAATTGACCCTTTGAAAAAAATGAAATTTTCAAACAACTCCCTAAAAATAAAAAATTACAAACAAGCTCCAAGAAAAATGAAGTAAATACCGAACAATCACCTTAAAATATGCAATTACAAAAATAACTTTGGAGTTGAAAATTTTTATAATTTCAATTCTAAGAATTCTCAAACAATGGGTTGGAATTAATACCAAACATCAAATTCTAGCAATTCCTTGAATCCAAACATCAACTTAGGGTAATTTCAAAAAAAAAAAGCCAATTGACATTTAAAGATTTTTGCACAAGACCGCTACAAACTTCATTCTCATTGAAAGAAGGATGAAAAATGCTACAAGATTCCAATGGGACGATTTTTTGGGTGAATCATATGTCTACATTATCTCTTTGAGATCACAGATTCTTATGAAATTACTCTCTTTGCATAAAACTATGGATGCACTTGCTTTTTTTCTTAGGCACTGCTTTGTATTTGATAGACATGATTTTTGCTTTGAGGAAACAATGTCTCTAAAAGTTTGAAAAGTACCTAGAGAGGTCAAGGCTTTGATATCTAATGTTTTCTAGGGTAGATGTTCACTTTTGTAGAACATTGTTGTTGTCATTTGGCGTAAAATGTGTGATATAGCAGTTTTGTGGGAAGTTAGTTTTTTGGTTAGAAGTATTTTACCCATATTAAAAATCATATTAGTTTTATCATTAGTAATTAGTAATATATTAATACATAGTTTTTATTATTCTTAAACTGATGTTTTAGATCATGTAACTAATCTTCTTTGATGGTCTCATGTGAATTTTGTTAAGTATGAATTTAATATGGATTTCCAATCAAATTATAAATTTAATATGTAACTAATCTTCTTTTGTTTGTCTCATGTGAATTTTATCAAGTATGAATTTAATTTGGATTTCTGATCAAAGAATGAATTTAATTTGTAACTTGTTATGGTGTTCCCATTCGCCAAATAACATGAACAGCCCAACAACAGACAAGTGTGCTACATGCTATGCCCCAATCAAGTTGATGGCTAGGAACTAGTAGGGATGACAACTCAGCTGACTTGTCGAGTCGACATTCTTTTATGTCTTGAAAGGCGGTACTTGTCACCCCCTTTTGTCAAAGACGACTCACCACGAGCCCACTCGACCATTTGCTAGACGACTCGTGAGGACGACTCTGTTCGGCATAAAAATTGGTTCTCCAAAGACTTGTGTTGATAAGAATAGCTTATTACAAATCAAGAATCAAATTACAACAAAAACGAAGAGAAAATGTGGGTTCTTCGGTAGCGATGGGACGCTTCCCTCAAATGCTTGCATAGAGTTTGCTTCCCTTGGATGATACGCTCAAAAATGTGGCTGAGCTTCAGTACGCAATAGAAGCTATTGTGTGACAGAGTTTGATTCTACCCGAGCTTGATGAGTATCAAGACCGAATGCTTAGAGTGGGCTACAACGCAAGAGTTTGTAGAGAGCTAATGAGTCTTAAATTTGAGAGTTCAGATTGAGTCTACTTCAACAATCCAAGCTTATAGCTAGGAAGGTTCTACCAAACAAGCCAATGAAGGTCTCTGTTTGAAGAGCCTTAAGAATGCTAAGCTTCTCCACCAAATTGTTAACTCACCCTCTTGTTTGCTGAGCTCCAATTGTTGGCTCCACCTCTTTCACGTTGGCAAAAGGGTCCTATAAGATGATCCAAAGATCCATTTTAAGATAATTTTTTAGCTATTTATAAGGTTTTAGGGGTGTAACTAAGCCCTAAAATTGCTACTTAGTGGGGTTGTGATCCCCTCAGATCATGCAAAATGGTTTTGGAACTGTTCAACTCGTGTTTGAACGAGTCAAACGCGAAGTTCACGTTCTAGGAATGGACTCTGTGTCTTGAACTTCGGACGCGGAGTTGGGCTCTACATTTAGGTTTGAAAATGTAGTGGTGAACCCTGCGTTCTGTTTTTGGAACGCGTATGTGAACTCTGTGTCTTGAGTTTGGAAAGCAGCAATGAGCTTCACGTTGTTGGCCTTCTTGTTTTGATGATGTTTAACAAACAATTTACTTCTAATGTTGTTTGTCTAGTGTTTGTGTTTTCGTATTTATTCTAGGCAAACAACGTTGTTGGAGGATGGATGGAATAGAACTTCAACGACGATATCAAATGGAGGTTGGCGGAATCGTGGAGTGAAGCAACGTGCAATTCAAGTTAAAGATCAAGTTCAAGCTTCATCCGCAATGTGTACCAAGTCAAGCTTAATTGAAGATCAAGATCTAGCTTTGGTAACATTAGTTTAGGTTT